>PVIC010005979.1:13316-55858 GCA_004025085.1 Thryonomys swinderianus | reverse complement strand
GGATTGCTGAGTTCGAGGCTTGCCTGGGTTCCATAGTGAGCTCAGAGCCAGCCCGAACTACAAAGCGAGACCCTGTCTCAAAAAAAAAAAAAAAATCAGATAATTTTAGTTATAGTTTTAAATACTAACATTATAATTTTAATAATAAATTTATCACTTTATTTCGAGAATCCTTGCTATATTTATCTAGCAGTGTACTTTATGTTAATTGAATTAAATTCTTCCAGCAGCCTTAATAGAGTAAGAATTTCTTTTTTTTTTGAAACAGGGTCTTCCTGCGTAGTTCAGGCTGATCTTAGGCTCACTATGTGGTCCAGACTGGTCTTGAATTTGTAACAATTCTCTTGCCTCAGTGCTAGGATTACAAGTGAGTGCCACCATACCCGGCAAAAATTTTTATTGCCCTCATTTTATGGGTAAGAAATATAAGCTCAGGGTTAGTTATCCCCAATCATACAACCAGTGACTGGCCAAATGTATTTCCAAAACTTCTGCTTTGATTTGTTATGGTATACCACCTTGGTGGTTTTTTTTTTAAGTATTAAAATCAATTTATAAAATAATCAAATTTAAAATGTATGAATTTTCAAATCTTTCTACTTTTATACTTTGTTACATTTTTATTGAAGAGTAGTTGTTTGGATTGGGGGGCCAGAAGTTAATTAGTTCATTGTATTCCTGTATTGTCTGTTCTCTGTTAATCTCCTTATAAGGTTTTGTACTTTTATTTCTTCTGTATATTAAAAGTGAATTTCCTTATTTTTCTTTTTCTTTTTACAACTAGGACTCAGGACTTAAAGACAAAAAAGCATCACATTCCAGTGGTTGACCGAACCCCATTAGAGCCCCCACCAATAGTAGTAGTGGTAATGGGGCCTCCAAAAGTTGGGAAGAGCACTTTGATACAGTGCCTCATTCGGAACTTCACAAGGCAGAAGCTGACTGAGATCAGAGGGCCTGTGACAATTGTGTCAGGTAGGGGCTGTTACCTCAAAGGTGACAACGGCAGGTGTCACTTGAGGAACACAATGTGTTCGCTGTATCCATGAGTAGAAAATGTTAAAATGATACTGTCTTATTGTTACCTCTTTTGCTTCTCCTGTGCTGTCTGTAGCATCAGAAAGGGCTCCTAGGAATACTGGTGCAGATAGCTCTGATGGCCTGCTGGCTTCTTGTGAGCACATTCATTTACAGTACAGATGGGCACCATGTATAGCTGTTTGCCATCTTGAAGCCACACAGTCTTTTTTTTTTGGTACTGGAGATCAAACTCAGGATCTTGTTCTTTTTTTTTTTTCTTTTCTTTTTAGACAGGGTCTCGCTTTGTAGTTCAGGCTGGCCGTCAGCTTGCTATGTAGCCCAGGCAAGCCTTGAACTCAGCAATCCTCCTGTCTCTGCCTTCTGAGTGCTGGGATTACAGGTGTGAGCCACCACGCCTGGCATGTGTGTGGTGCTAAGTGCTGGTGGGCATGAGTCACCACACCCAGCATTGTATGTGTTTACCAGGATCGAACTCAAGACCTTGCACTTCTGAGGCAGGCACTGGAACCACTGAGCTATATCTCCGGCCCTCTGGATCTTAATCTTGCAAGGCAGGCATTACTGAGCTAAATTCCCAGCTCTTGAAGCCACAGTGTTGTGGAGAAAAGTGGTTTTTTTTCTTTGAAAATTTGTCTGCCTTTATTTGTTTAATTTTTTTTGAGATAGGATCTCACTTTGTAGTTGAGGCTGGCCCTGAGCTCACTATATAGCCCAGGCAAGCCTGGAACTCAACAATCCCCCTGCCTCTTCCTCCTGAGTGCTGGGATTATAGGCGTGAGCCACCATGCCTGGTGAAAATTTGTCTGTTTTGGATAATGCTGCTTTTTAAAAGTTTGAGGGAAAAACAAATCAAACAGATTACCAAAATGGCAATGATAAAATCTGAAATCTGTTGTTACAACAATAGTGTAAGTCAGATCAGAGCTTTATTTATGTATTTTTTTGAGACAATACTGAGGATTAAATCCAGGCTACATCTAACTTGTGATCCTGCTTCATCCTTCGCATAAGTAGGATCACAGGTATGTGCTACCACACCTGTGGCTTTTTTCTTTTTCTTTTCTTTCTTTTTTTTTGATACTGGGGATTGAACAAAGGACTTTGTACTTGCCAGGCAGGAATGGTGACACTGAACTAAGTCCCTGGCCCGCAGAGCTTTTCTTTATCTTTAAGGCATCCTTATGTTCTTGACCATTTTCTTTTAACCTTAGAAATATTATTGTTCCATGAGCATTCTGTTGTGTTCTGTTTAAGTATTTTTTAGTATGTGGAAAGATTTGATAAAGGCAGAGTCACAGTTGTGAACCCTGAAGTCAGAATTTTACTTCTATGAGCACTATTACTTACTTGTGTACATTTCATATTATTTTAGAATTAAAGTGAACATAGCAAGAAGATCGCATGAAATTTGTTTCACCAGTTTTCTCCTATAAAAGAGTGTTTCATGTACACGCATAAATTTAGTATTCTATTGGATCAGTTTAATAAATGATAGAGTTAACAAATAGAGTTTTTTCAGGATTTTAAAAAGTTAAATTTTGTCTTTCTACTAATAGGCAAAAAGCGCAGACTCACCTTCATTGAATGTGGGTGTGACATAAACATGATGATTGATCTGGCAAAAGTTGCAGATCTGGTAAGTCACTGGGGTGGCCTGGGTTTCTGATGGGACCTGCAGTAGTGTGATGAATTACTTGTGAAAGAAAGAATGTTTGGTCATTGAAGACATGATGTGTATCATCAAGGATACAGTAGAAGGGATTGCAGAATGGTAATATTGTCACTACAGCATGCATTACATAGCACTTGTCCAGAAAATGCAGTCTTGACTGTGTGTTGGAAGTGGCAGTGATCTTTTTTTCTTTTTTGAGACATGGTCTCACTTTGTAGTTCAGGCTGGCCCTCAGCTCACTATGTAGCCCAGGCAAGCCTTAAACTCAGCAATCTTCCTGCCTCTTCCTCCCGAGTGCTGGGATTACAGGCATGAGCCACCACACTAGGCACTGTGGTATGTGGTGTTGATTGCTGGTGGGTGTGAGTCACCACGCCCAGCATTGTATGTGGTTATCGGGATTGAACTCAGGGCCTTGCACTTGCCAGGTGCTGGAACCACTGAGCTAAATCTCCGGTCCAGTGATCATTATTTTTGATATTTGTTTTAAACTGGTATAGTAGGATGAGCAATATTTTGGGTTGTTTTTTCTGTTACGGTTTTTGTTTTGCTTTCCTTTTCAGCTGTTTCTAAGAGCTGTTTGATTACACAGAGATACACATTTTGTCACTTGGCCTAAGAGAACTCTTAAAACATAAAGTAAAATTTATGTAGCTTTTTTTTTTTTTTTTTGGTGGTACCATTTATTTATTTATTTATTTATTTATTTATTTATTTATTTATTTATTTATTTATTTGTGAAACAGGGTCTCGCTTTGTAGTTCAGGCTGGCCCTGAGCTCACTATGGTGCCCAGGCAAGCCACCGCGAACTCAGCAATCCTCCTGTCTCTGCCTCCTGAGTGCTGGGATTACAGGCGTGAGCTACCATGCCCAGCTATTTTATTTATTTTTTTGAGACAAAGTCTTGCTTTGTAATGCAGGCTGGCCTTGAGCTGTCTATTTATTTAGCCCAGGGTGACCTCAAACTCATGGTGATCCTCCTGCCTCAGCTGCCCAAGTATTGAGATTATAGGTGCGTATCACCATACTTCTCTAGCTGTCATTTAATGACAGAAAACCAAGTACCAAATACTATTCTTTTTTTTGGAGACAGGGTCTCCCTGTGCAGTGCAGGTAGGCCTTGGACCCATTATATAGTTCATGCTGATCTTAAATTTGTGGTTATCCTCCTGCCTTAGCTCCCAAATGCTGGAATTATAGGTATGCAGCACCACACCAGACTACCATTCAAATTTTGAGCATGTAATGCTATCATTAGTAAAAAATAAGTGTTATTGTCAACCCAACGTGGCATTCATGTATTAACCTGATATTTTTAAAATGATTGAGATAGTAATAGTTATTAATTTAGAAAGCACAATACTAAGACTCTTTAGATGTAACTATTTTAAAGATTTTAGTAAGAAACACAAACCTGGTAAAATACTCCTGCTGTGTTGTAGGGTTCACACCATGTACATTTTCTCGGTCCTTGCTCTGCATGTCTCTTTGGTTCCCCTGAGAACTGTATCCGAGCTCCTTGGAAACATACAAGCAGCCCTGTGTCCACACGAGTGAGAGTTGGCTAGACACTTCTGTACTCTCTTCATGAACTATTTTTACTCTTCATGTATTATTTAATCAGTAAATTTTATGACTCAACCTCATTCTTTTTATTTTTTTTTTTATTTTTTAGTGTTTTTGAGACAGAGTCTTGTTTTATAGTTCAGGCTGGCCCTGAATACACTGTGTAGCCCAAGCTGGCCTGCAGTCCTCCTTCCTCTGCCTCCCAAGTGCTGGAATTACAGGCGTGAACCACCATGCCAGGCTAACCTCTGTTCTTTTTAATAATAGAACTACAACTCTAGCTGTGCCATTGTTCATTTAACCTGGTTTATGTTGACTGCTCTGTTCCGGGGTGTCCTGATGCCTACCATGTCAAGGCAGAGGACCCAGGACCCACGAGTTAGGGTGTGTGCTGAAGGAGGGAAATGTAGTTGGCAAAGATGGCAGCTGAGGAATGTTTGTTGCCTGTTCTGATGTGTAGCAGTTGCTTGTCCTTCAGAGCTCTGGTGTCAGCTAACTTTGGCCACAGCCCACCCACCTTGTTTCAGTCACTGAAGAGCTTTGCAAGTTGTCTGGCCTGTGGTCTGCAGCAGCTCCTGTGCCTCTTAGTGTACGCAGGCACCTACATGTGTGGGTTTGTTGCTTAGGATTGTGGGATGTTCCCTTAATTAAAGATAGAGGTTTTTGTTTGTGTTTTTTGATTTTTTTAAGTTAGATACAGAAAGATGAGAACAGAACTTCTCTAATAGCTAAAACTCAGTCTTCAGCAGTCATCTCTGAACTAGTTGCATATTTAAAAAGTTTAGAATTTTTAATAGTTACTCTCATTTGCTCATATTTTCTTTATAGATCATCATTTATATTGGTTCTTTTTACTCAGTTCTAAACAGCCTTTGTAGTAAATAATTTCTGGTTGGGCATGATGGCACATACTTGTAATCCAGCAACCTGCGGCAGGATGATCCCAGGTTTGAGCCCTGCTTGGCAATGTAGGGAGACCCTGTCTCAAAACAAAAAGTAAAATGGGCTAGAGAACTTAGTTCAATGCAAAGACCCTAGGTTAATTTTTTTTTTTTAGACAGGGTCTGGGTTTGTAGTTCAGGCTGGCCCAATCCTCCTGCCTCTGCTTTCCGAGTGCTGGGATTACAGATGGGAGCCACCATGCGCAGCATTGTAGTGTGTGGTACTGATTGCTGGTGGGCGTGAGTCACCACACCTGGGATTGTGGTATGTGGTACCAGGTGTTGAACTCAGGACTTTGCAGTTGCAAGACAGGTGCAAGAACCACTGAGCTAAGTCCCCGAGCCCCTGGGTTCAATTCTTAATACCAAAATTAAAAGGAAAATTGAAATAATTGAAACTATATATAGATATGAAACAGAACTTTTCTACTACATATATAACCTAGGAGGGGCAGATTAGCCTTTTCTTATTAGAAAACTGAAGCTAAAAATTGGTGTTTTTATATGCAATATTTTATTCATTATCACTTTTTCTCATCTTTTGTATGTCAAAGACTGACTTGGTTTCCTTGTTGGAGGTTACTTGACTTGAAAATACACTATCAAAAGCTTTGTTTATCAAAGTGAGGATTTCTCATCCATGGCCAGATTTGGCCCAGCCTTTTCTGAGTTCTCATACACACAGATTCTTGAGATGGAAGTCGATGTCCTGGTAGACGTTTTGGTCTGTGGGAGTGCAGTTCTTCCTCTGCCTGGTTGTACAAGGATCTAGAGCAGAGAGCAGCGACCCTTTCTTGAGAAGGGCCAGAGAGAAAATGTCCCAGGGCTCTGTGTGCCCTATAGTTTCTGTTGCTACTACTTGGCCCAAAGTTGTAGTGCAAAAGCAGCTGCAGACATAAGTAAATTGATGTGGCTGTGTTCCAGTTAAACTTATGCAAAAACAGGTATGGGCTAGATTTATCCTGACTCCATTTTGGTAGTTTCCTTGAGAATTTATGTATTCTGTTTTTAGGTGCTCATGCTTATAGATGCCAGCTTTGGGTTTGAAATGGAAACATTTGAATTTCTAAACATCTGTCAAGTACATGGCTTTCCTAAAATTATGGGAATTCTCACCCATTTGGACTCCTTCAAGCATAATAAGCAATTGAAGAAGACCAAGAAGCGATTAAAACACAGATTCTGGACAGAAGTCTACCCGGTAGGAAAATAAATCATTACTGAATACTAAGAATCCTTTCAAACCAGAATGAAGAGAGGCTAACAAGTGTTTCTGGGATTCACCTCCTGGGTCCCCTGTGTATCTGTTCCTGGTCCCTGGAAAGTTTTTCTCTTGAGACTTTATTTCAGGACTCTTGGTTTATCTTCCCCAACAGGCAGTCTAGCTGTTTTTGTTTTTTCTTTTGTTTGAGACAGGGTTTTGCTTTGTAATTCAAGCTGTTCCTGGCTCACTATGCAGCCCAGGTAAGCCTCAAACTCAGCAATCCTGCCTCTGCCTCCTGAGTGCTGGGATGACAGGCGTGAGCCACCACGCCCAGCATGGTGGTATGTGGTACTGATTGCTGGTGGGCATGAGTCACCATGCCTGGTATTGTTGTATGTGGTTACCAGGGATAAAACCAGGGACCTTAAAGCTTGCTAGGCAGGCACTGGAACCACTGAGCTAAATCTCTGGCCCAGTCTGGCTGTGTTTTGAAGGCCATGAGTGAAGAGACTTAAGGACCAGGAGGTGCTTCTTCCCTTATTTGTGAAGCAATATGACTCCATTGGTCACAGGATCCTTTCTCTGGAGAGCCTCACTTTTCCCTTCTTGCAGAGTCAGCAGACTCCACTGACTGACTGGGGAGCGGTGGGCTCCTCATGTGACAAGTCCTAGAGAAACACCAGGACAGGCTGCTGCTGGAGGTCTCCCTTCTTGGAGCTGTTACTTTGGCATGGTGTTTATAGGAATGTCACTGAAATTTAATTTTTACTTATTTATTTATATATTTTGATATTAGGGGGCCAAGCTCTTCTACCTCTCTGGAATGGTACATGGAGAGTATCAGAACCAAGAGATTCACAACCTGGGCCGTTTTATCACAGTTATGAAGTTCAGGCCTCTCACGTGGCAAACTTCTCACCCTTATATCTTGGCAGACAGGTAACAATGAATGTAAACTTTTCCTTCCTGGCTTATATATTTGAAAGCTGAAGAAGTTAGAAAAAGATTGATGATAGAGGTTAGTTTGGACCCCCATTGAAAGATGCTGGGCCTTTGGAAATGAATAAAACATGAGATGTTTAGAATCTGAAGATCTTGAAGCACCAAGGACTGTGGGTGTGGCCCCAGCTATTTTTTAGCATTGGTTTTCCAGGATGCAGCTCTTGAGGTCCAAGTGTTCTGCCCATTTAGAGCATGTGCACTGTGCTTGCTTTTGACTTTCTGGAACCTCCTTCCTGCTGGAGTGCAGCTGCAGTAGGATGCCAGGCCCCAGGTTAACTCTGCTCTTCCTGATCCCAGGGGGATGTTATCTCCCTCACTGGCATGCTTGAGACACATGCTGTATTTGTTCCCTCTCATCTGGTAGATGGTAAACAGTGCTTACTTCCTGTATTTTCTTCTTTTCTAAATAACATGGCTGATGAATAAGAAACTGATAGATCATTGACACATAAAGGGAGATTAGAGGATTGTTGGCATAAGTTTCTTCCATGTGATTGAATTTTATTTTTTCTAGAATGGAAGATTTGACAAACCCTGAGGATATCCGGACAAACATCAAATGTGACCGAAAGGTGTCTCTGTATGGTTATCTACGAGGCGCACATTTAAAAAATAAAAGCCAAATTCACATGCCAGGTATCCCCTTGCAAAAAGCAGTATATTTGTGGAACTTTAGGAATGGCCTCATTTCATAGAGAAAACTGAAAAATGATCAAATGCTTTCCTGGAGGGTTTTTGTTTGCTTGTTTGTGTTTTTTGTACTGGGGACTGAACTTAGGTCCTTCACACTGAGCTGTATCCCTTGCCCTTTAGTTTTTTGTTTTGTTTTGTTTTGTTTTGTTTTGTTTTGCTTTTTGAGACAGGGTCTCACTCTGTAGTTCAGGCTGGCCCTGAGCTCACTATGGTGCCCAGGCAAGCTGCTACGAACTCAGCAATCCTCCTGTCTCTGCCTCCTGAGTGCTGGGATTACAGGCGTGAGCCACCACGTCCGGCATTGTGGTATGCGGTGTTGATTGTTGGTGGGCGTGTCTCCACACCCAGCATTCTATGTGGTTACCGGGGATCGAACTCAGGACCTTGCGCTTGTGAGGCAGGCGCCGGAACCACTGAGCTAACCCTCCAGCCCTGTTTTGTTTTTTTTGAGACAGGGTCTCGCTTTGTAGTTCAGACTGGCTCTGAGCTCACTATGTAGCCCAGGCTAGCCTCAAACTCAGCAATCCTCCAGTCTCTGCCTCCTGAGTGCTGGGATTACAGGCATGAGCCACCATGCCTGGCCCTTGCCCTTTAGTTTTTAAGACAGAATCTTACTAGTTGTTAAGTTGCCCAGGCCGGGCTCCACCATGGCTAGCTCATTAGTGGTTTTAAAAGTTAAGTTGAGCATGGTGCTGCACACCTATAATCCCAACCCTAATGAAGTGCTGAGGCAGGAGCATTGACAGTTCTGCTCCTGCCTGTCAATTTATCAAGATCCTGCCTCAAAGTTTAATAAAGGGCTGGGAATATAGTTCAGTGATAGAGCACCCCTGAGTGTACTGCTGCTGCTCCCCCCAAAACAAAACAAAATCACTAATCCTGTTTATGTGTCATGCAGCAAAAGTGCTAAGTAGATGCTGGTGTCAGGTGGCTAGAGAGGAACGGTACATTCCCCTGTTGAACTGCACCCTTCTTTACACTGTGGCTTGAGTCTTGAGCCTGCGGGACACTTTGCAGTGGTGGGCACTTGGCTTGCTGTCAGCTAAAACCTCTCCTTCAGGTGTTGGAGATTTTGCCATCAGTGACGTCAGTTTCCTCCCAGACCCCTGTGCTCTTCCTGAACAGCAAAAGAAGCGCTGTTTAAATGAGAAGGAAAAGCTGGTTTATGCGCCTCTCTCTGGAGTTGGGGGTGTGCTATACGACAAAGATGCTGTCTATGTCGATCTTGGTGGCAGCCATGGCTTACAGTCATCGGTAAGAGAGGAGGCTACTCCAAACTTTCTTTCCAGTCTAATTTCACCACAGTAGTGTGTCACTTTTATTTATTGAAGCCTTGTCTCCTCATCCATCTCTACACTGCCCAAATACATACTTTTTTTTTTCCGAATACATATTTTTAAGGAGTAGTAATATCCGAGCATTGCCTCATGTCAAACAGAGAGGAAGCATCCTTTCTCTCTGTCCTCTCTGTCCATGACCTATGGTTCCCAGCACAGACACCCTGAGTGGGAGGCCTCTGTATGGCTGACTGATGAGACCAGAAAGGAGATCATTTCCCAGACAGGAGACCTCTCTCTTTTCTGTTACTAGTGGGTGCTTGAGGAACCAGGATGTCTTCATCTGATGTCATCTTGCCTTTGAATCCACAGTCACAGGCCATTGAGGCCTCAGGTGTTACCACAGGCAAAACAAAGTTGTTTCTGTACATAGGCAACATCGGGCCTTAGCCAAATATAGTCAGAGTTTAATTATGAAGTGATTTTTTTTGCCAGAATTTATGTAGAAATGCTCCCAGCAATTGGGACCTAAGGATTTTCTGTCTTAAGTATTTGACGATACATTCCATGGATGTTGGGAAAAAAGGAAAGAAGATGGGCATCAGTTTTAGACTTTATTGAGGATTCTTTTTAAGGGTATGACAAAGTTTTTCAGGAGCTGTGTTGAGAGTCATTTGCGATGCTGATTGAAATCCACATCTCTAAAATGCTTCTACTCTCCTCACTTGCCTTTCTTGGTGGGTTTGATAGGAGGTGGCAGGACCCACCCAGGAGCTGGTCCAGAGTCTGATTGCCACCCACTCCACTATTGATGCTAAGATGGCTTCAAGCAGAATGACACTTTTTTCTGATTCCAAACCTTTGGGGTCAGAGGATATAGATAACCAAGGGTAAGTACACTTTCCATCCATTTTTAGTAAATGCTTCATTGCAGAGGATCCTGTCATCCATTGTTCTGCTGTTGTAGTCTCTTTTCCATTTTGCTGCATGCATTTTTAACTTAAGTGACACTGCATGGGACTATTTCTTAGCCTTTAGGATTTGTTTACACCAGAAATACTCCTCAAATACCATCATGTCTTTCCCATAGGTAACCTATAGTTTCCTAGGAAACCTGTACTGTCCAGAGCTACACACCTTGTCTGGAAGTTTTTTGGATTGCATTGTAACTCTGGGGTGATGTTCACTCATGTACTGAGTATATAAATTATTTTTCACTCAGGTTTGAAAATTTGTGTACTTTCATACTAAGAAGTGTGTAATGTCTCCTACTCAATTTGAAAGTGTCAGTATTATCTCATATGTAATTTGTTCTGATCCACATAAATATTTAGCATTGTACCTAACAGGTAAAGAAATGTTCACTGGGGCCGGAGGGTTACCTCAGTGGTTCCAGCATCTGCCTCGCAAGCGCAAGGTCCTGAGTTCGATCTCCAGTAACCACATATAATGCTGGGCGTGGAGACACGCCCACCAACAATCAACACCACATACCACAATGCCGGATGTGGTGGCTCATGCCTGTAATCCCAGCACTCGGGAGGCAGAGACAAGAGGATTGCTGAGTTCGTGGTGGCTTGCCTGGGCACCATAGTGAGCTCAGGGCCAGCCTGAACTATAAAGTGAGACCCTGTCTCAAAAAGCAAAAAAAAAAAAAAAAGAAAGAAAGAAATGTTCACTGAAAGATTATTACTACTCTAATCAGTGTTGTAAGTAGCTGTTTGCATTTTTGTGTGTTATTCTTGTCATCTTTGTCAGTGTGGATACTCCTTTCTAACATAGTCACAATGCATTAAAAACTTATTTTAGTATCCTGAGCATTTGTTTTTGTTTTTTGGTACAGGGGTTGAAACTAGGATCTCTGCATTGAACTACATCCCTGCGTGTTTTTGTTTTGTTTCTAATTTTATCTTAATTTTTTTTTGAGATAGAATCTTACCAAGTTACCTAGGCTGGGTTCAAACTTGTGATCTTTCTGATGCAGCCCCCCTGAGTACTGGGATCATGGACATGGGATGCCACAGCTGTCAGCATTTCCTTTTTCTACAGTCTTCATATAGTCATTATTTTGTTATCACTGGTGTATTCTGACTTTCTCTTTTATAGTGCTGTTTCCCTAATTTTATGTGTAGCACTATGTTAACTAGCTTTGTGTAGTTTTTATTTCATCTGTAGCTTTAGAATCATAATGATTCTGCAGTTACAGTGTTGGTGACTTCAAAATGGCAGTTGTCTTAGTCACTTTCCTCATTACTGGAGCAAAAATACCTGACATCTGCAACTTGAAGGGAAGGGGCTTATTTTGGGTCACAGCTCAAAAGTTTCAGTCCATGTTTGGCATACTTAAATGGTGTGGCAGAAGGGCCTGGGTAGGGAAATCCTGCCCACATTACGTCCCCAGGAAGCACAGAGAAAGGATCTAGGTGGATGATAGGCCCTTCCAGGTCTTGTCCTCAGTGACTGGGCCCCACCTCCTAACGGCTGATCAGCAGGGAGCTCCCTGGAATCTTAAATCTGAACAGCATTAGCAGTTACCTTGTCTGGCACTCCTTTAACATCTTTCAGCTAACTTTAACAGAGTGCTTTCCCTTCTTTCTCGGTGCCACTGTTGACTAATGAGCTTTTGCTTTATTCCATATGTTATTATCCCATTGTTGCCATATTCCTGTTCCTTCACTATCCCCGATTTGGCCATAGGAGAGCTCAGTCTGTTTGTTTCCTGTGTACTGCAGGGTATGTGCTAGTCTCACTGAGTATCTCTTACATTCCTTACCACAGAATGACCCGACTTACTTGGTCCTGTCTCTGCTGCAGGCCTGGAGCCAACATTTTCAGCTTGGAAATCTGTTTTTCAAAACATCTACTAAACATTAACCTCCCTTTTGAAATTTTCCTGAAATTAGGGATTTTTGTTTTGTTAAAAAAAAAATCCCTTTATTATTACTGTTGGTTCTTAACAAGTGTCTTGCTAGGGCAAAAGTTTGCTTATTAACTATGCTAGTGTTTATCAGGTCATTTTTTTCTGTGTGATATCACCATATTCTTTGACATTTGTTTGAGTTTTTATCAAGTAGATCACCTTTATATTAGCCAGTTACTATATATGCTGAATTATTTTGCATTTATATGATAATGCAGGCTGTGGATGCCAAAAGAGGAAAAACACCTGGATGTGAGCACTGGTCGAGTGCGTCGTAGAGCTATGTTTGGAGATGAAGATGAATCTGGAGGCAGTGATGAGGAAGGCGATGAAGGGTCTGATAGTAACAAACTGGAAGGTGCCTCTAGTGGTGATGAGACAGAGGAGGAACCAGGTACTGAAGGGACTGAGCATGAGTACGTGGCTCTCAAGGGTGTTAAGCGGCAGAAACTGGAGGTGGAAGAGGACAGTGAGGTGGACTTACCAGCATTTGCCGACAGTGATGATGACCTTGAGAGGAGCTCTGAGGGGGAAGAGGAGGAAGCCGAAGAAAGCAGTGAAGATGATGAGGCCTTTGCATCTGGAGAAAGCTCCTCACCCAGCTCAGAGGAGGAAGATGCTGAGGACCGAGAGACTATTGGGGACAAGCGTGGTCAGCCTGGTCAGAAACCAGGGTTGAAGAATTTGATTGAGGAGACCAGTGATATCGAAGATTTACTCAAGGAGGAAGAAGATTACAAAGAAGAAAGTAATTGTTCCATAGAAACGTCAGGTAGGTACAGGAACTTCAGGTAAGTTTAAGGTTAATTGAGTGCTTCTAGAACTTGGCACAAGAAATGTTGCCATCAGTACTGAGCTGCTGTTGAGAGACTTTGATACCTGTCCATATGTTGTGCTCTGAGCTTAAAGCAGAGGATGGTAAGCAGGTGTGACTAGCTCTTGGCATTGTGTTCTAGGGGCTCTCAAGTGGAAGGAAGACCTCTCCCGGAAGGCGGCAGAGGCCTTTCTGCGGCAGCAGCAGGCAGCACCAAATCTGCGAAAGCTTATTTATGGCACAGGTAAAGAGCTCTGGCTTAGAGCTAAAAATGTTTAGGGTTTTTATTTTCTGTGAGAGATGGTGGAATTGTCTGAGAGACTGGGGCAATGTTTTTGACATCCATGATTCTTGACTGTCACATTTTACATTTGGCAGTATTTTTAATGAGCTCATGGTGGTCATAGATGGGTCATATGAAATAGATTTATAAGTTGGCCATAAAATTTTTGATGAGAATACTATGCATTATGTCATTTCATACTCAATATTTAAAAGTCTTACTTGAGAAATTTTTGTAAAATTTAATGCCAGGAAAATATTTCTGTCTATAAAAACCTTCGTTTTTTTTTTTTAGAATGAAAACCCTAGTAATACAGCTTGTTTCCCCTTTGCCCTGGTTCTCTGATTTTAGAGCTGGTTGGGTTCACCTCTATCTTCCTTAATACTATGCTCTTCAGTTACCATGTGACTAGACACTTTGGGATAGAAGCATCAAATTGGAGTTTTGGGCTGTGCCAATTTTCATTTAAGATTTACCAAAATACTGTAGTCATTAAGGGCTCAGCCAGCACTCTGCACAGAATTGCTAGAGTAACTTAAAGCTCTGCATTTAAGTGTCCCACCCTGCCCTGTTTTGTTCCATTCCTGGTGGTGTTTCCTGACATTTCCATGTGTGGCTGAATGGTACAGGGATATCACTGTGCCCAGCATACACAAGGACCAGAAGTCTGCTGTGTTCTAGGACAAGAAGCTTAACTTGTTGGTACTGAATCCTCCATGACTGAAGATTTTGATCTCACTTTGCCCACGGCCGTCTCTTTAGTGACAGAAGATGATGAAGATGATGATGAAGATCCCCAAAAAGAGCTGGGAGGACTATTCCACATCAGGCAGCCTGAAGGAGGGTGCAAGCACAAGGCCAATGCATTGGACTGCTCCAGGTTTCCTGTGGAAGCACCTCACAATTGGGACTTGGAGGAGGTGAGGCAGAGCCCCATTCACCTCAGGAAGGGATGAGAGGATTATCCTAGGACATGGCGAATTATAATCTCCTTTAGGACTGAGGGCCCAAATTACAGTCTAAAACTCACTTAGCGCAAAGTACCAACACTTTCAATGAAACCTGAATAATGAGATTTTAGTCTAGAAGAAACAGCTTACACACTTGGCTCACAGCATGTGGTGCTCACGTACCATAGGTTCACACCATGTTCTAGAATCTCATCTGATTAATGTTGCTTTCCCACTGTTGGCCTCTTACTTTCATTGGAGGTCATTTTCTCAGGTAGCAGAGAAGCAATTTCATATGTCCTGAGCAGAAACTGTTTTGAATTTAGTCATAGCATGTACATGTACCATGGAGAAGGAAACTGTTTGCCTTTTACTATGAATCATAGCATTGCCTGATTTCAAGCATTGTACATGAGAGTTCTTGTGTATTTGAAACGTTATGTATCTTAAAACTGAGATATGCCTGCTGCCCTAGGTTAAAATTTAGTTTTTACTTTTTGTAAACAAATAAATCCATGACACTTGGAATATTCTTCCTCCTATGCACTACTCCCTAGACAAACTGGAATTCACCCTCTTGTCACACTTGCTAAGGCTTAATCCCATGTTGGACCTTCTTGCCCTGTTTTCTCTTCTGGAATGTTCTTGTCTTTCTAAGCCTGTTTTTTGTTATTCAGTTTAGCTTGAATATTTATCACTTCTCAGAGAAACCTAGTTACTCTCATATTGCCTAATGTAATTCACTGTGTAGCTCTTAGAAATTTTATCTTAACAATTTTTTAATGATAAAATTTATTTTTTAATTGAATTCTTTATTGATACATTTTATAGACAGGTCACAATCACACTGAACATTGGGGAATTTGTACTAGTATATGAAATGAGTTAATTCTCATTTTTACCCATATTCCTACCCACCCCCCAACCCCCACCACCTATATACATGTGCTTTCTTTTCATATCACATTCTTTCCCCCATTACTTTCCCCTGCCACATTCCCTTTGAATGATAAAATGTATTACAAATTTCTTTTTTAAACCATATAAAATTAATCATTTGACTCAATGCACTTTCAGAAGCATGTATTCACATCCAGACTGCCCTTTTCTCTTCACAGTTCTACTTTCTGAGTTTGCATCACTAAATTCCATAATTTAGTTTTACCTGGTTTTTATTATTTTTACTGTGCCTTTTAAATTACAGTCCTCCCTCCCCCCATCTCTGTCATTCCCTTATACTTCCTTTATTGAAGAATCCAAGTATTTGCTGGGTAGCCTTTCTCCTTTTCAAATCTAATGAGTGTACTGTGTTCCTGTATGCAGTGTGCCTGGCCCTTTCCTTTGGGTCCCCTTCAGGTCAGCTCAGAGCCAGGCGGGGAGGGAATGTGTACCACAACCATCCAGGGGGTGCTTGTGGGTTGAGCACTTAGGTCAGTGGGCTGCTAGGATTGAACCAAATGTTTTAATCTTAAGTAATATAAGATTGATTTAAATAGCCAAATGGTTGTAAATGAAGTATGCCAAAGTTGCACGGGGTGATGTTTGATTTGATCTGTGAGCAGGTATGCTGCCTGGCTGCTGATAATTTTTCAGTAGGAGCCCAGTGGAGGCTAACTGTTTCTCTTCACATCAGTTCTGGTGATCTGCAATGTCCAGGCCCTAGAATTCTTAAGGCTGTAGAAGGGAAACTCACTTGTTTCTCTGAAATATTTCTATAAAGAGAAATCCTCCCCTGGTTGGGTTACACACTTCCATATAAGCAGAATAATATCCTAAATTTTGAAGAAGTATACTGGAAATGGAATGTGGGTTATCACGTATGCTATGTAAACCACTGAGCCATATTTCTGGTCTCCATCTGGTACAATTTCTGGTGCCAGACCTGGAGTCAACTGTAAGAAGTATGCGCTTCCTTTAGTACAAGACAGATTTCACCTCACAGTCATTGCCTGAGAGTGCTTATTACTATAAGTCAGTGGTGTTTCTAGTCCTTTTCAGTGGCTAGATTGTGAGGAATTTATCGAGTTTGCATTTCATGTTTCAGTCTGCATTGTATGTCTGTGTCCCTTTTTCTACTGGAGGATTACCCCCTTGTTGAATATGAAGATGAAATTAGAAAACCATGCAATTTGGTCTATCCCTGATTATACATAAAACAGTGTCAGCACAGCACTACACATAGTACCATAAATGTGATTGTGGAAAACACTTTTTCCTTTAAATGATTTCTTTTTCAGAAGCAGCTGTGCCATTTTACCTTCCTGCCATCAGTATTTTGGTATTTTGCCCACATCCTTACCAACACTTACTATCTTTCTTTTGGTTTTAGCTGACCTAGAAGAACAGTGATACCTCATTGTGGTATTTATTTGCATTTCCTTGATAGGTAATAATTCAAACATCATTTCATTTGCTTTTTGGCCATCTCTATAAACACTTGGAAGAAATATCTACTCATATTGTTTGCTTATTGGATGAAGAGTTTCTATATGTTCTGGTTATATGTCCTTTATCAAATACTTAATTTGCAAGTATTTTCCTCCATTCTGTAGGAATTACATTTTTAAGCGGAAAATGGTAGGTTTGGATTAACAAGTAGCAAGGCTATCTTGCTAAAATGTTCCATTACATTGCCTTGGAAATGTTAATACACTGAAAATTAGTAAATGTTTACTTATGAAGTTAGTGGCCTAACGGTGCTTTCCTTATCCACTGCTTAATGTTGTGACTGTGTGTTTTGTCTCTGTGGTCCTCCTGCAGGGCCATCTGGCAGGAGAAGCACTTACAGTCCAGTGGCCACTTGTGCTATGCCTCCAGAGCAGCACCTATGGCATGACTGGAGCACGTCACTGCTTTTCTTTATCAGGTTATGAACAGTATCCGAGACTGCTTCGTGACAGGGAAGTGGGAAGAGGACAAAGATGCAGCCAAGATCTTAGCAGAAGATGGTAAGGCTGTGTGTCCTCCTCTGTCTTAGCCACAATTGGGTGTGATGGTGTATATGCTCTGGGGAGCTCTGGCAGTTGTGTGCCCTGGTGTCTCCTTCCCTGTTAACCCGTTGAATAAGTTTGAACCTTGAAGAAAAATGAAAAGTGTGCCACAAGTCTGATCATGTATTTCCTTTTTTTTTTTTTTTTGAGACAGTGTCTCACTATGTAGTTCAGGCTGTCCCTGAGCTCACTATGTAGCCCAGGCAAGTCTCAGACTCACAGTCATCCTCCTACCTGTGCCTCCTGAGTGCTGGGATTATAGGCATGAGCCACCATGTCTGGCATTGTGATATGTGTTACTGGAGATTGAATTTGGGATCTTGTACTTGTGAGGCAGATGCCAGAACCACTGAGCTAAATCCCTTGCCCAGATCATACATTTCTTAAGAGGTTTCTTTTGTGTGAAAAGTATATTCAAATATTTACTTTTCTTTTGAGGTTCAAGTTAGTATGCATTTTAGAAAATTTAGAATAAAAAGTACATATTGTACTAGAGTTCTTTTATCCGTAAAAAAAAATCTTTGTTAACCTTAGAGATTTTTCCTTCTAATCATTAAAGTTGTGTTTGTCAGTATCATACTTAATAAGTTTTCCCATTAGAGTTTTTTCAAAAGATTTTATTATGATTTAAATGCTGTACTCTAAGTCACAGTACTATTGTTTGAGGTTTCAAACAATTTTGACTTTGTCTATAACGAAAAGAGCTGTCTTTTCTATACTGTTTGACTATGAAGCAACCCATGGTACACATTTTTTATTTTCAGAACTAAACTTATGCAGTTACCAGGTGGTCTTTTAGGAGACTAGTCTTAGTTATGTGCCTATGTGCATGTATCTTTTTTGTTTTGTTTTGTTTTGTTTTGCTACTGGAGAATGAACTCATGACCTTGTGCTTTGAGGCAGACACAGGAACCACGGAGCTAAATCCTCACATGAACATGTATCTTAAAACTTATTTTCATTCAATACCAAGTACTGTGTATAATTTTTTTGCCAGTTTACTAGATGAGAACTTGTTGCTTCTATTTGTAATCAACATCTATGATTACTCATAAGTGAGAATCTTCATTTAAGGCTTTCTGGCTACAGCAGTTTATTGTGTATTGCTTGTGGCCCTTGTCCATTTTTCTGATGTATATTTTTATTTTTACTGATACATAAGCTTTCTCTCAGGTTTCTAAAGGCTGTTTATCATTCATTTATTCCAAATATTTCTTTTTCATTGTTTAATTTAAAGTTTTTAGTATGATAATAATCATGTAAAAAGATTATGTAATTATGTTTTAAATCCTTCTGTGGGGAGATTTCTTTAATCAGCCCGTGGATATTGCTTCTCAACTTGTGGATTTATTTTCACTTCTGCTGTTTTCTTCATGACTAGAAAATTAATGAGGTCTGACTTTTACTTATATGTGTTAGCTGTAAGATTAGAAAAAATTTTTTGTTTTTGTTACAGCCTGCTTTTTAAAAACTGAGGGAAAGTAGTGGTTAGCTTAGTTTTGACAGTTGTGTACAACTGGGTTCACATGTATAGAAGGGTGTGTGGTGTGTTCCTTTGTCACATGTGAAGGGATGTGTGGAAGTGCGTCCCTTCATGAGTAGAGGTCTGCGTGTATACATACTGCACAGAGCACCCCATTGTAGCAGGACCCCTTTTTTTTTTTTTTTTTTTTTTTTTTTTTTTAGACAGGGTCTCGCTTTGTAGTTCAGGCTGGCCCTGAGCTCACTATGGTGCCCAGGCAAGCCACCGCGAACTCAGCGATCCTCCTGTCTCTGCCTCCCGAGTGCTGGGATTACAGGCATGAGCCACCACGTCCGGCATTGTGGTATGCGGTGTTGATTGTTGGTGGGCGTGTCTCCACGCCCAGCATTATATGTGGTTACCGGGGAGCGAACTCAGGACCTTGCGCTTGCGAGGCAGGCGCCGGAACCATTGAGCTAACCCTCCGGCCTGCAGGACCCCTTTTTGTGTCCTGCTCTAAGGAGCCCACTGCCCTCTCTGTTGTCCTTATTCCCATCCGTACCCTGTGGGAAGCCTGGTCTGTTCCTGTCTACAGTACTCTCAGGATGTTAGATAAATGGCATCAGACAGTCAGTAACCTCTAGGGTTCCTGGGCATTATTTGAGCTGTTACTGCAGCTCACCCTTCTATTGCTGAGTGATGTTCTACAAAATGCACAGGCCTTGTGTTTAGCTCCTTATCATAAGAAGAGATCTGGATTCTTGCAGTTTGGAATACTCAGAACTGAGCTTCTGTAAACATACATACTCATACAACCAGTGCTGGACTGAGAAGAAGCTACAACAGGACTCTCCCCTCAGCCACATCCCCAGTCCTTTCTCTGCACACTGGGGTACAGGTTTCTTTGTGAATTCAAACTTCCTACCTTCTGGAAACATGCCCATGAACACAGTTGTTGGCTGATCTAGTAATTGCATATTTAATCTTACAGGAAACTGCCAGAGTGGTGGGTCCAGTTTGTATTTACCCGGCAGTGCATGAGCGACCCTATGTCTGCATCCTTACCAGCATGTGGTGCTGTCACTTTATTTCAACCATTATTACATACATATAATGATATTTTGTTGTGATTTTATTTTTTATTTCCCTGATAGTTTATGTTGCATTGCACTTTTAGCAGTTTTTAGTCTGCTTATTTGCCCTTTTTATGTAAAATGTCTGGATGTCTAAATCTTTTTCCTCACTGGGTTGGTGGTTTTGCTCTTGATTATTTGGAGCGCTTTATTGCAAATGTATACAGTTATAAGATATCAGTGAGTGTCTTTCATTAAGCTCTGGGACTTTGTTTTTGTAGATTGCTTAGGAGTGTTTACACAGACAGTTGTGTAATCTGCAAATAGGAATGATGTTGTTTCTTCCTTTTCCACACACTGCCTTGCATTTTTTTTTTTTCCTTATGGCAGTAGCTAGGATACCAACATTATGTTGAATAAGAGCCTAAGAAAAAATATCCTGCCATTCCCCTGATATTTTCCGTGGTAAATCTGATGTTGATTTGGTTATTTTGTACACAGTTTGTGTACTCTTTTTCTTCATTCCCTGTGAACTGAGGATTTTTTTAAAAAGTCATTAATGGTGTTGAATTTTGTCCGATGTCATGCAGGACCCACTGAAGTGATCATGTAGGTTATATTCTTTACTCTTTGCTGTCATGGATTGTGTTAATTTTTTTTTTTTTTTAGACAGGGTCTCGCTTTGTAGTTCAGGCTGGCTCTGAGCTCACTATGTAGCACAGGCAAGCCTTGAACTCAGCAATACTCCTGCCTCTGCCTCCCAAGTGGTGGGATTACAGGCATGAGCTACCATGCCTGGTACTGTGGTATGTGATATTGATTGCTGGTGGGCGTGAGTCACCACGCCCAGCATTGTATGTGGTTACTGGGATTGAACTCAGGACCTTGAGCTTGTGAGGCAGGCGCCGGAACCACTGAGCTAAATCTCCAGCCCATGGATTGTGTTAATTTTTGGTTGAACCAAATTTGTGTATCTGGAATAAATCCCACTTGATCGTGGTATATACATCTTTTTCTATGTTGTTGTATTCCACCTGGTAGTATTTTTTTGATGATTTTGCATCCAAGCTTATGATATATACAATCTGTAGTTTTGTTTTATTTTTGCTATGATTTTGGTACTATCTTCATCTGCTTTTGATGATAGGAAATATTTAACCTCATACAATGAGTTGGAAAATGTTTCTCCTGGTTTTTTGGAGGAATTTAAAGGGCAAAATCTTTATAAATATTTGGTAAATTCAGTAAAACTGGCTGGGCCTAGAGATTACTTATTCAGAAGCTTCCAGTTACAAGTCATATTTATTTGATGGTTAGAAGATGACCAAGTTTATTAGTTTTTATTTTGACTGACTTATGGAAGCTTATTATTTTCAAGGAATTTCAAGGCCTGTTGGTGAGGTGAGATTCTACCAAGTACCTTCTCAGGCCAGCCCTGTGAGAAATGGGAAGGGAATGTAACTAGAATCTTTGAACTAAATTCTAGTCTCCTGTGGGGCGAAACCTCATTTCATGCAGGCAGAAATGAGGTTTAGAGAAGAAAATGAGCTTTTGCCTGATCCATGCTACTCTGGATAGAAAAAGACTAAATGCCCAAGCTTGCCAAACTTTTATTTGGAACCAAGCTTTCATGCCTATAATCCCAGCATGTGGAAGGTAGGGCAGATGCTGGCAATTATGTAGATAAAATTCCCTTAGGGCAAGGCAGATGCCAGCAATAATCCTCGTAAATGAAAATCTTTGTGTAGTTCTGCCCTGGACCATCACACCATGTGCAACCATTAGAGTCCCTGTTATTACTGGAGGTGAAGACAAGAGTTGTGTCCCCAAGTCCGTCTGTAGGCTGGAAAGCTTGGCCCAGTCATAGTCCAATTATGCAGTTATTTCTCCCAAATAGGATTGTTCCCAATACAGCCTGAGTATTCTGAAGGTAATGTTCATGAAACAGTGTTTATTTTCTTAATTTGGGGGGGAAGATGCTACAGTTTTGTTTTTAAAGTCTAATTATTAACATGTCCTAATTGTACAATTGTATGTATCCACCCTTTCTACTTTCCCCATCTTTTTAGACCCCTTCCCAGTTCCTATGGCATTCTTCTACTTTCAAGACTTTTTTACTTTATCCACAGATAAGAGTGAAAATGCAGTTGTTGTTTTTCTGTGTCTAGATTATTTCACCTTCATGATGATCCATCTATTTTTCTGCAAATGGAAGAATAATGCTCCATCAATAATATATGCTTACCACTCTTCTAATGGCTGCAGGGTCCTTTTTGATAATTTTTTTGTTTGTTTTGTTTTTTGAGATAAAGTCTCACTTTGTAGTTCAGGCTGGCCCTGAGTTTGTTGTGTAACCCAGGCTAGCCTTGAACTCACGGCAGTCCTTCTGCCTCTGCCTCCTGAGTGCTGTTGATAGTCTAGTTTCATTCTTGACATTTAAAAACAAATCTTTGTTACTGTTTTTTGTTTTGTTTTGTTTTTTTGAGACAGGGTCCTGCTTTGTAGTCCAGGCTGGCCCTGAGCTCATTATGTAGCTCAGGCAAGCCCTGAACTCAGCAGTCCTCTTGCCTCTACCTCCAGAATGGTGGGATTACAGGTGTAAGCCACCACGCCCGGCATTGTGGTATGTGGTACTGATTGCTGGTGGGTGTGAGTCACCACACCCTGCATTGTTTTATGTGGTTATCAGGGACTGAACCAGGGACCTTGTACTTGGTAGGCAGCGCTAGAACCGCTGAGCTAAATATCTAGCCCTATTATTTCTTTTAATAACTTATTTTTTGTTGACTTTTCTATTTTTCCATTTGCAATTCAAATTGACTTCTAAGTTTAGATGTGTTTGGCTCTTTTTTTCAGTTTTCATGTATTATTGGTACAAGACTTTTTTTTTTTACTGTTTATTAAACCTTACATTTTGGTAAAGTGGTTATTGCTATAAATTTCTCTCTCAGTGCTACTTAGTTGCACCTTACAAATTTTCATGGCTTTTCATTTTTATTCCATTCTGTACATTTTGTGTTTTAAAGAGACTTCTCTTTACCCTGTGAATTAGGTAGCGATATGCTGTTTAGAGATTTCCTGTTTGCTTTCTGTTAGGAATTTCTCGCTTGAAGATATGATAGTCCGAGAGACCACTCTAACAATTTCACTTCTTTTAAGTTTGTTGAAGTTGCCTATATTGCCTGAAACCCTGTATCTCTACACATTTCTTGTCCTCGAAATACTAATATTACACCTGGCCAACCTGGCTTTAGTAGGGAAGATGCTGTCCCCTGAGTCAGGTGGCCCTGCAGCTGTTGTTTCTGTTTAGTTTTCAGAAGTGTAATTGACATGTACCTCTTTGGTTCATCTTGAAGCTTCCATGGCCTCTTGAGTCTGAAAGTCTGTCTCAGATTTGGGAAGTGTTGGTCCTTCTCTACCTGCTTTTAATCCCTGGACTCCTCATGGCACTCTGGTGTGGTGAGTGTGATGGTTCACCTCCCACAGACCCACACTTTTCAGGCTGTGATCTTTTTTCCAGATGCTGAGCTTTGCTCATCAGCCCTCCAGTTCCCACCTCTCCACTTTCACTGATGAACCAGTGGTTTTAAATTAGTTATTATAGACTGCATTTCTTTCATTTCATTTCAGTTTCTTTGCTGAGATTTTCAGTGTTTTGTTTGTAGCTATGGGATTTGGAGTTGCTTATTGTAGCATTTTTATAATGGCTACTTTTTGATATGAAGCCATACTTCTGTCATCTGATTCATGTCAAAACTGATGTCTTGCTGGGCATGGTGGCTCACGCCTGTTATCCCAGCACTCGGGAGGCAGAGACAGGCAGATTGCTGAGTTCGAGGCTTGCCTAGGCTACATAGTGAGCCCAGAGCCAACCTGAATTACAAAGTGAGACCCTGTCTCAAAAAAAAAAACCTGATGTCTTCAGTCATCTTCTCATAGTAATCTTAGAGTATGTTAAGTTTATATATGAGTGTAAAATATAATGAGTGATTCTGTTGTCTCCTGTACTTTTAGGCTATCATGGTAGGAGACTGGTTCCTGTGAGATTTTCTACTGTTCACAAGCATCATTTCATTCAAGTATAGCACACAGGTGCTAGTACTTTGTTGTGTATGGTTCTTGCACTGACTTGCTTTCAGAGCCTTGGTGGAGCTGCTCTAGCCTGTCTGGTTTTTGGTGCTCCTGGAGTAAAGGGTTTCTTGGGCTGTGGGCTGCAGGGTGTTTGCTGGCTTGGGCTGTATCCTTGTTGGTCTTGTCTCTCTGTGGATTACTTTTGAGTGAGAAGGGGAGACTTGGGCCTGGTGGATTCTTCCTCCTAGTAACCTCAGACCTTGGCTGTCTTAGTGAAGGAAAGGAGGTCAGCTCAAGCCCTTTTGGGAGGTGGGCCCTGCCCCTCATCCCTATGTTACCCAGTGTCCTTGTATGTTGCCAGTGAGATTATTTTTGGAGGAAATAGCCTGCTTGGCCACACTATGCCAGAGGGTGGGGAAACACTGTGGCTGGATTGCTTTCCTGATGGCCACCATGTCATCTCGAGTCCTGGGGTCACTTTTCACATTGTCTTTTTTCTCCCACTTTCTAGTGTTCTTTGTCTCATCTCCTGCATTACTTCTGGAGCTTGCAGTTACAGCAGGAGCACATTAGAAATCCATGGGAGTGGTTTTTACTACGCCTGTGTTGTTGGGAGAATTGTGTCATCCTTGATTAAGGATATGACACTGATGCACAG
This sequence comes from Thryonomys swinderianus, assembly GCA_004025085.1. Lineage (NCBI taxonomy): Eukaryota > Metazoa > Chordata > Mammalia > Rodentia > Thryonomyidae > Thryonomys > Thryonomys swinderianus. The sequence goes on along the minus strand of PVIC010005979.1, from coordinate 31,240 downwards.
CCTGCACTACAGGGTAGAGGTGGCAGGGATGATGCTGATGAGATTATTCCTCTGGCCTATGGTGACATAATACAGCCTGTTTTTAAATAAAGTTATAGGACAGCTTTTGTTGAACTTATATGTGAATATTTTTTCCCTTTTTTGTTTCTGTTAAACATAGGAGTTTTCCATGTGTTATTTTTTTTTCTTGGGTCTTATGTGAAAAATGTTTTAATGCCTTTGCCCTCCCAAAGGAGCTTTTAAGATAGGACCTGTAACTGAGCTCAGTGCTCCAGGCATGGACAGACAGATGAAGGAGTGAATTCCTCTGTGGTCTCAGCACTGTCAGGTGTCCCTGTACTCATTTGCATTCTCTGTAAAGGCTAATGTTTCCCATAGGCATGTGGTTTATGTGTGTCATGTTGGTTATTTCTCTCACTCTGTTTCTTTCCTGGTCACTGTTGGGTGTTGGTGTCACTTCTCTTGACTGTTTGTGTCCATACCTGTGCTGGAAGAGCAGGCCCTCAGCTAAGTGAGGTGTTAGATAAATATGGAAATGTGAGATGGGTCCATTGTCTTTGCCTGACAGATGATGGAATAGTGACAGAGAAGCCTTGAGAACAAGGAGATCAGAGCCTGAAGTGTGGCAGCCACAGGCTTGCTCACAGGTCACCCCTGGATGTTCTTTTCCAGATGAGCTCTTTGGCGACTTTGAAGACCTAGAAACAGGGGCAGTGCACACGGGAAAGCCAGAGCCAGATGCACAGGTATGGCTCTGCACAGCTGTGGCGTCTTGCACCATGGTCACTCGGTGAGAAACACAATTCTGATAGCAACCTGTGTAGCTCACAGACTAAGGATAGAGTCCTTGCTAGAAGTGTGGGACAGATAGAAGCCATCCATGGCTCACTCAGTCTTTTACATGACACCTCCAATCCTTTCTTGCCATGGTTGTTTACTAGATTTCTTTTAGGTTTTCATTTGTGGAGGTTTTATTTCACCTCTTTTTCTTCATTGTTCATTTTTCCATCATTCTCCTCTTACTAAATTTAAGTTTCATTTAAAAAAAAAAAGTTTCTTTTTCTCCTTCAAAGGTTTTTGTGCCATGTGTGGACATACCTGGGTTGGGCACATTTCTGTCACTTTACTGGGTGGCATTCTAGGCAGGAGCTGGTGGTGTTAACAGACCTGTGGTGTTAACAGACCTGTGTCCTGCAGTGCAGTGCAGTATCTAAGAGCCAGAGGGTATGTTTTGTTTTATTTGTGATGGTCATAAGTAGGGTTTTTGCAGTTCAAAAAGTAGTTTATCTGCTTTTAAAGATTTTTATAAAGAAATTTTTTTTTTTTTGGAGACAGGGTCTTGCTTTATAGTTCAGGCTGGCCTTGAGCTTACTACCTAGCTCACGCAAGCCTCAAACTCAGCAATCCTCCTGCTTCTGCCTCCCAAGTGCTGGGATTACAGCCTTGAGCCACCAAGCCCAGCATTTGTGGTATGTGGTACTGATTGCCAGTGGGTGTGAGCCACCACGCCCGGTATTGTTGTGTGTGGTTATTGGGGATGGAATCAGTAACCTTATACTTGCTAGGCAGGCTCTGGAACCACTGAGCTAAATCTCTGGCCCAAGAAAAATTCTTAAAGAAAAATATCTATAGGGGCCGGAGGGTTAGCTAAGTGGTTCCGATGCCTGCCTCGCAAGTGCAAGGTCCTGAGTTTGATCCCCGGTAACCACATATAATGCTGGGCGTGAAGACTCACGCCCACCAACAATCAACACTGCATATGACAATGCAGGGCGTGGTGGCTCACACCTATAATCCCAGCACTCAGGAGGCAGAAACATGAGGATTGCTGAGTTCGCGGCTGCTTGCCTGGGCACCACAGTGAGCTCAGGGCCAGCCTGAACTACAAAGCGAGACTCTGTCTCAAAAAAAAAAAAAAAAAAAATCTATAAACTTTTTTTTTTTTTTTTGAGACAGGGTCTCGCTTTATAGTTCAGACTGGCCCAGAGCTTACTGTGTAACTCAGCCAAGCCTAGAACTCAGAAAATCCTCCTGCCTCTGCCTCCTGAGTGCTGGGATTATAGGTATGAGCCACCAGGTCTGCATTGTGGTGTACAGTACTGATTGTTGGTGGGCGTGAGTCACCATGCCTGGCATTGTGGCATGTGGTTACTGGGGACTGAACCAAGGATCTTGCGCTTGCTAGGCAGGCTCTGGAACCACTAAGCTAAATCCCAGCCCAAAAATCTATAAATTTTTAAAATGTTTTTCCTCTGGAAATTTAAGACTGAAGATTTAGAGGGTGAAGTTAAGGAAGAAACTGACCCCAGCACAGACGAAGATGCTAAGAAAAAGCATTTGGAGAAGAAGAGAAAATTGAAGGAACTGTTTGATGCAGAATATGATGAAGGAGAAAGCACTTACTTTGATGACCTTAAGGGAGAAATGCAGAGACAAGCACAGGTGAGAGAATTCCTCTTCTGTGCCCCCTCCTAGGGCCAACTGCCCAGCCCACTCTGCCTTTCATGTGATTCCTGGTCAGGTTGCACATGGGGATGGTTGCTCACAGTCTTGGTCAAAAACTCAGTATAGCCGGAGCCCACAGGTCTTGAGGAAGCAGAAAGGGTTGCTGAGGGCCTCACAGACTGGGCTCACTGGGCTCACTGGGCTCACATTCTGATCCCTGCCTCTGATTTGAACAAGGAATTTGTGGCCATATGACTCGTAGACAGCAGGGCTCTCCAGAGAGTTTCCTGAACTCACCTCAGTCACAGTTCAGAGAGTTTCTACAGACATGCCAAGAAGAGGCAGAGTAGCTCTTGCCTGGGCCCCCACTGGCTATGTGAGGAGGCAGTTCTACTCTGGAGCAAACAGAGGGGCACACAGGTGACAGCTGTAAGTGAGCTTTTGTAGTTCAGATTATGCTCAGCCTAGGCCTTTGTCTTTTGGTGAGTCATAACTTAGTGTACTCAAGTCTATGTTGACCTGAATAGAAGTGACTAAGAAAGGTTAAGCTCACCCTGAAGTCTGTGCTATTTACAATTACAGTCACCTGAAATCTTTTGACCATCCTAAAGAGCTTTGAAGTTTTCCTTCTGGGTGAAATGGGGCTTTTGTGAGGTTGGAGCAGAGAAGAGTCGCCAGTGCCCTCCTGTAGAAAAGATTGTTCTGGCAGTGACTCGGGTTAAGGTAGCACAGACAGAAGTGAAAGAGCCAGATCTGGTGCACTTTGTGTTTAATATATTTCTTTTCTTTTTGGTACTAGGGATCAAACTGGGGACCTTGCACTTGCCAGGCAGGCATAGTGTCACTGAGCTATATCCCTGGCCCTGCAGTTTGTTTGAAAGGTAGATCAGTAGGATTTCCTGAGTGTGTGAGAACGGGTATCTCAGTTACTTCCTCATTGCTGGGCCAACACCTGACACCCAAACTCTTATGGAGGAAGGATTTGTTTGGTTCACAGTTTGTGAAAGTTTCGGTTGATAACTGGCTGGTTCCAAGGCAGAATGGTGTGGCAGAAGAGAAAGAGCTGATAGCAGGGCAATCAGATTCAGAGCAGGTTGTGGGTGGGAAGGAGATAGGCCCTTCTAGGTCACACAGCCAGTGTCACCTCCCAATAACAGGGTGTCCAGTCACAAAGCACCTCTTCCTCCCCCTGTGAGCACAGGAAGCTTTGGGCAGACATGCAGATAGGCACTGAAACAGTGAAGATGGGTGACACCTGACATTTTTGGGAATTTGATATGGACTAGGAAAGTAGGAAATTGTAGGATGGAAAGAAGACATGGCCTGGGAAAGCTGGCTGCTACAGCACAGCCAGCTCCTTTCAGAGTCATCTGCTCCTTGTGTCCTCAGCAAGAGAGAATACAGCATGGATTTTTCTAAGAACCACAGATGTGGCTGCCCATCTTTGATGAGGATGAAACCTAAAAATTTTGTTCATTTTTCCTTTAATAAGTTGCTTATTTTTAATTTTAATCTTAGGTTGAGTAAAGATAACAGCCTGATGGAGTTTTATTGTTTTTTGCCCCTTTCAAATGTAGCTTAACCGAGCAGAATTTGAAGATCAAGATGATGAAGCTCGAGTTCAGTATGAAGGTTTTCGACCTGGGATGTACATCCGAATTGAAATCGAAAATGTCCCATGCGAGTTTGTGATGAACTTTGACCCCCACTACCCACTGATTCTCGGTGGTTTGGGCAACAGTGAGGGTAACGTGGGGTATGTGCAGGTGGGTGCCCTGGGTGTGAAGGTAATGTGGGGCTGGGCAGGTGGTATTCACTGGACTGGGTGTGCACCCCACTGTTTGAAATACTCTCCTCTCAGATGCGTCTGAAGAAACATCGCTGGTATAAGAAAATCCTGAAGTCCCGAGATCCAATCATTTTTTCTGTTGGGTGGAGGAGGTTTCAGACCATCCCACTCTATTACATTGAAGACCACAATGGACGACAGAGGCTTCTGAAATACACCCCACAGCACATGCACTGTGGAGCAGCCTTTTGGGGTAAAATGAAGTTAGAGTGACTTAGTTGTAAGATTCCAGTAATATCTATTAAGTTTCACTCCCTTCTTTCGCAAACTCCCAGTTTGTGGGTGAGATTTGTATCCTTGAGTGAGGGCTTGTAGGAGTACATATGTAAAACAGTCCAAATATGTAGCTCACTCTGGCTTGTTTCCTGTTTCCTTTAAGGTCCTATCACTCCACAAGGAACTGGGTTCTTGGCAATACAGTCCGTCAGTGGAGTAATGGTAAACATCTTGAATATTTTATTTTATAGATTATGTTTGAGAAATTGATCTTGAATGTGAGTCATATAAATGAATCTTTAAGTTGGAACTCACTTGTTTTTAGTATAAAATATATAGTAAATTTCTCTTTGTATTTGATCTCCCTGTCTGCTTTTAGAAGGGCTTGGTAGTAGAAAAGATTAGTGTAGAGGAATTGTAGTGGCATAGGTTACAGCATGTGCTCTTGTGCCTTGAAGGAATACTAGAGTAGTGCTGTCCATGGGATGGCACTGTACTTGTTCTGGGAACACGGCAGCCAGCTCACCAGGGGCAGGTCTCCTAGGGAGGCTGAGCAAGCATGTACATTCTGAGCGAGACTGCTGAGAGCAGGTTTCACAGAGAAATGAGGAGATGGTAGAAGAATCTACCCCAGAAGTCCAGAATTTAGCTTTTCATCTTCATTCCAAATTGACCCTTATTGTGAAGTCACTCTCAAGAGGCCCTGGAGCCACTTCTGTCAGTTTGACTGCCAGTGTTGCAGCTTTTGATGCTTTGCTACAATATTGTTTGAAATGTTCATATGCTCTCCTGTTTTATCTTAGCTGATATAAGTAGTGAACTTTGGTGACTTCATGCATGACAGATTTGCAGATTTTCCCCTGATGGTTTTGTTCGTTTTTTTGTTTCTTTGTTTGAGACAGGGCCTCATTATGCAGTTCAAGGTGGCCTTGAACTCATTATGTAGCTCGGGCTAGTGTCATCCTGCTGATGTTTTATGCTCAACTTTTGGGATTTTTTTGTAGCCTGATTTCCGGATAGCTGCAACAGGAGTTGTCCTTGACCTGGATAAATCCATAAAAATTGTGAAGAAATTAAAGCTAACTGGTTTTCCATATAAAATTTTCAAGAATACGTCATTTATTAAGGTCTGTATATCTACCTATTGACATTTATAAATGTTTATATAAAGGAATTCTGCAGTACAAGCTCAAGATCCCTTGTCTGAGATGTTTGGGGCCAGAAATGTTTCAAAGTTTAGATTTCTCCAGATATTGTAGTACTTACACATAAGAGGACTTGCATGTGATTCACATATACCTTACCCGTGTGACCTGAAGGCCACTGTATACAGTGTCCTTAGTGTGCCTGCGTTTTGACTTAGACTCGTATATGAAGTCAGAGATGTCTAACTTCCCACAAGTGGCATCACATCTGCCTCAGAAAACTTCAGTTTTGGAGCATTTTGGATGTTCTTAATCCTCTAAAACACAAGTCTAATCATTTGAGAATAGTATTTGAAAGGCTTCCTTTGATATTTCTTACTAACTTCTTTTTGTGTCTGGGTCAGTCTGACTTAACTCTCAAGTGAAGTCAAGGAGATAACTCAGTGCCTGGGGCTCTTGTTACTTCCATGCAACCCTGTCTCAGAACTAATACTAAAAACTTACGCCTACCTACCCCTCTGGTTTTGTGTCCCACCTTTCATGTTTATGTTAAGAAAGGAAAATCTAACAGACAGGTGGCTAGCAGTTTCAAAAAATACAGACAAGGAGGAAAGAGGGAGGGAAAAGGGGATAAAAAAAGGACCAAGTCCACATGAGGAATCTATACATGCACTACACACAGTGCTGATAAACTGAAAGAAAAAGACAAAGCAGGTTGCAGGAAATGTGACAAGGTTTCAGAGAATGGGCACAGTATTTTACAATATTTGGAGCAGTATTAGTGAAGATATTTTCCTTAAAAACAGTTAAGATCCTGAGGGCAGGCACTAGTAGAGCTTTGGAGGGTGCCATTCAAGCACCACGGGGGAAAAGATAGAAGATGCTAAATGTTCTTGTGATGTCAAGTAATGATACCACCAGCATCCTGCTTAGCTCTTTTTACTCTAAATTGGTGAACCTAAGTGATAGACCGTGAACTGCAACCCAGCCTGCATCCAGTATACACATCTCTGCTCTTTCTTCTGCCAAGGTACCAGTGATGAGCATGCTAATGAGCCCACAGCAGTCTGGCTTGATGTTACTTTGGAAAAGTAAAATAGAGCTATGTACTTTGTGACATAGTAATGTCACTTTTGTGGAAGAAAATAGTTTATTTTGTCCTCCAATGAGGTCCTTTATTTTGTATCCAATGATAAACTAAGATATGATTTTATGTATTTGCATTTTTCTCTTCATTTGCCTGTAGGGAATGTTTAATTCTGCCTTGGAAGTGGCCAAATTTGAAGGTGCTGTGATTCGGACTGTCAGTGGAATTAGGGGCCAGATCAAGAAAGCACTGCGAGCTCCAGAGGGAGCTTTCCGGGCCAGCTTCGAGGACAAGTTACTGATGAGTGGTAAGCATTCAATGGAGTGTTCAGGACACTGTGCCGCCTTTCATTGCTGATTTCCAGTGTTGGAAGTTTGGTCATGACTTACTTGGAGTTGGAGTTCAGGTCACAGTCAGTGCCAGCTTTGGCCATTAGAGCATCTTGTGCCATTGCCAGTTAACAGTGCCTGCAGCTTCCTGCTTCATACCCTGTGGAAGCCATGTGATGCACAAGAACACAAATCTTGGTGAGGTAGAGAAATTTGGGGTGTGTGTATTTGTGTGTGTGTGTGAGAGAGACACACAGTAAATACAGATGGGGAGATGACTATGAATCTTATTTTGAAAATGTTAAGTTTCCTCTTTCCAGATATTGTCTTCATGCGAACATGGTACCCTGTGTCCATCCCAGCCTTTTACAACCCAGTTACATCTCTGCTGAAGCCAGTGGGTGAGAAAGATACCTGGTCAGGAATGCGGACCACAGGTCAGCTCAGGCTTGACCACGGGATCAAGCTGAAGGCCAACAAGGATTCCCTGTATAAGGTACAGGGTGTGTGTATGCACACACATAAGACGACACGAGTATGCTCTAGGCAGTCACACCAGTGCTTTTATGTGTACTGTCCTCTGTGTTTGGAATTTTCAAGTATAATGCTAAATTTGAACTGTTATAAATCCATGGAATATTTAGAAAGGAACACAGAAAAATGGTAGTGATTTTCTCTGGATTAGAAAAGTATTTAAACTGTGTATAGTTGAAGTGTACAGCATGATGGTTTGGAATATACTGGTTAGATAGCACAGTATTTACCATAATGTAACAAATGAGCATATCTACCATCTCACATAACTTTGTTTTATGTGACAGAGTAATTAAAATTAGTATTTTTTTTTTTTGGTGGTACCGGGGATTGAACTCAGGCCTTTGTGCTTCCAAAGTAGGTGCAGTACCACTTAAGCTAAATCCCCAGCCCTAAAATTACTTCTTTTAAGAAAGCCCCGAATACCTGACATTTTTTCTATAGTTCTCACGTAGTATGCTGTTTCTGTATCTGTGTTCATCCTACATCAGCCATTGTGTACCTTTGGGCCTGCTTTTCCTCATTTCCTGTTAGCTGTTTCAAGTCTGTTCAGGCCCTCTACACGTGTTATTTTTGTTTGTCTGGGTTTTTTTGTTTTTGTTTTTAACCACAAGTTCTCAGTAGGTAGTCTAGGCTGCCTTGAACTCACTATGTAGCCCAGGCTGGCCTCAAACTCTTGGCAATCTTCCTGCCTCAGCCTGGCAAGTGCTGGGATTGTAGGCATGCACCACCACACCTGGCTAAGTATTAGTTGACCTGTATGTTTGGAGTTGCTTCTGGGCTGTCCCTTTCATTATTTGCTTCACAGTTTAACAGTGCACTTGACAAGATAGATTGTTTTAATACAAGACATTCACTTATTTTATAATAAAGGTATTTTCACTGAAGATGATGCTACAAGCCCATAATCCCAGCACAGGAGAGGCTGAGGCCAGAGAATCACCATGAGTTCAAGACCAGCCTGAACTACTACATAGTGAGACTTTGTCTCCAAAAAAAACCCCCCCAAAAAAAAAAACAAAAAAGCAGAAAAAGGGTTATTTTCATAAGATCAGTGTATTCTTCTGATAAAAATTGTTTCTCGTATTAGATGGTTTATTGTAAAGTTTTAGATAATCAGGCTGGAGATTTAGCTCAGTGTTACTGTGCCTGCCTTGGAAGTACAGGGTCATGAATTCATTCCCCAGTAGTGCCAAAAAAAAAAAGGATGATCTTTCATGAATTTTTAGTGAAATGTACAGTTTAGGAAATTTCTCTGAATTTTCAAATTCTAAAGCAATTTGGATTCCTGAAGAAATATTAATATATTTATTTATTTATGATGAGGCATATGTGTTTTGCCCAGTGGTCTCATATGCTTCAGTGATCTTGCCATGGCCTCCTGAGTAGCTAGGATGTTAATCCTGCTGTGCTCCCAGTCTCTTAACAATAAAGGCATAGCAGTCTTCTCTAAATGGTTATGTTGACCTTTGGTTTACCTTGGGCAAAACTTTTGACTTCCTGCTAATATTTGTGAGGCAATCAAAAATTTTATTATTTTAAGTATAGAACTTTTATTACTTTGAAAATTCCATGTAGAGTTTGCCTTCCTGTGCTGCTTAAATTTCATTTGTCTCTGCCAACCTTCTAGCAGGATCACAGAAATTTAAACTTCTTAATTAGAGCGAAGAATAGGGATACTTCAGCTACTGAGGAAGAACTTTGTTCTTCCTCTAGAGAGGTTTAAAATGAGAGGCTAGCTAGTTCATGCCTGTGGAAAACATTAGATTGGGGCCTGTGAGGTGGGGCCTAAGAAGCAGATTTGGCTTACTTCATGGTTCCATCCATGCACATGGCCACTGGTGCTCTCTTGAAGAACTGTCAGTGTAGTCTTCATGCTCCTTTGCTTTATGTAGGAGAATGTGAACATCCTTGCAGGCTGCTGGTGCTTGTGTTATTGACCTGTGGAGAAGTCAACCCAAGAAGAGTTTATGCCAAAGTTTTATATGGACATGGGTTATAGTTTACATATGTTACAGTTTTTGTTTTATTTTCCTTTTCAGCCGATCCTGAGGCAAAAGAAGCACTTTAATTCACTGCATATTCCCAAAGCCTTGCAGAAGGCTCTGCCATTTAAGAACAAGCCCAAGCTTCAAGCAAAGGCCAGCAAGGTGCCCAGGGACAGGCGGAGACCAGCTGTCATCCGCGAGCCTCATGAGAGGAAGGTACTGTGAGCCACAGCTTACTGCCTTGTGTTTGGACAGAGTTGTGGTCTTGGTAGCACAGTTAGTGTTTCCACTGTGTGCCCATTCATCCAGGCCCCAGTGGCTGTGGATCTGTAGCTCAACCATGCTCTGCATATGGGTCTGAGTTGGGAGTGGGGCAAGTGGCAGAAGCCCTCTCTTTTTGCTGGTGGATAAGCATCCGCGGAATGGTAAACAGAAATGGTATTTTGTTTTATTCTTGGTAGTGGAGATTGAACTCAGGGCCTTGCACTTGGCAGGCATGTGCTGTGCTGCTGAGCTGAAGGGGTAAAATGTGCTCATACACATCTCCGTGCAAGTTGCACTTTGTGAGTTCAGGATGCCTCTTCACTTGGTTAACTGTACCTGGGTTGTGTACTGAATCCAGGTATTCAGGCCCTGGAAGTGTAAGTTACATGCATGCCACAGCTGAATAAGTGATGCTTACCAGGCTTTGTCCTTGCAGATCCTGGCCCTGCTGGATGCTCTGAGCACGGTGAACAGTGAGAAGGTGAAGAAGGCCAAGGAGCAGCGGCGTCTGCACAATAAGGAGCATGCCAGAGCGAAACAGAAGGAGGAAGAGGAGAAGCTGAAGCGCCAGAAGGACCTCAGAAAGAAGCTTTTCAGAATGCAGGGCCAGAGGGAGAGAAGGAATCAGAAGTCCAGTTTGAAGGGGGCTGGGAGCAGGTGAAGGGACCTACAGGGTGGTGGGTTGGCTTTGAACGAGCCTCACAGTGCTTATTATCCAGTTGGGCCTGGAGCCCAGGAGAGACCTCTGCTGGCCCATCTGTGCCTTTAAGAGAAGTGGGAAAACTGCTGGTAAGATTGTTCTTCATTCTCTGCACCCAGTGATGGGGATTTGAAGCAGCATAACTTACAGTTATGTGTATTATCTTACTTGTGCCTTTCTCACTTGCATCATTTTGTTCTATAAAAACACCATTAAAATATTTTCCCAGTTAGTTTTGGCTTAACGGTTTTCATTAGGGATGTATGTCTGACAATTGCTAAGAATAATTGTTTGCTGTACTTGCCGGAGCCTGCCGGACAAAACAGCAGGTTTGCGAAGTCGAGGGGTGCAGATGAGAAAAGAAAGAAGACAGAATAATGGGATCAGGAGGACCTCTGAGTCAATACTGAGCAGACCCCGAGTTTATTTTTCAGTGCTCTTTTATAGTATTTCTGGCTAGACTGCCCGCGTGTGAATTTTTACAATTAGTAAGGTAAATAGTAGTAAAAAAATCAACAGTTACCACAACCTTGATTCACAGGTGGCATAGAGATAAACTTGTCTACCAGGGAACATCTAAGAATCTAGGGAATGTGCTCTCCCTATTCTTAAACTTTTTCCCAGGCAATTAGCAGGTCCCTTAGCTTATGCTAAAGTCTAGCTGTGACTCTCAAGGCTCAGGTCTTTGTTATTCTTTAAACATCCCCCTATTTTCTACTCTTGAGAAGTTACTTCTCTTTGTCATTTTATTTTATTTAATCACTAAAGCAATATCTTTTACCATTAGTGCATGGTCAGTAAATCTAGCAAAGATTGTGAAACAACTTAATTAGTAAGAAAAGAACAGCAAATTCTTCACAGAAGGAGCAATGGAAGGCAACCCTCAGGCCAGAGGTTGTTTACCTCTTATCATCACTGATCCGGCATCCCAAGGCAGCAGCTAGACAGATCTCGTAATTTAGGATGAGGTTGCAGTTCTCTTGGGAAGTGGGCAGCACCATTCATAGTGCAGACCTCCTAACTGCTAGATAGGGCAGCACCCAGTGCGGTTCTCCAGGCCTCACAGTGACAACCCCCAGGTCGCTTCCCACATGTACTATCTTCGTGATGAGTTTCTAAAAGGGGAAAAAGATACTAACTCAAAGTCTTGGCTTTAGTGTAAAAATCTTAGAGAAGGCTGTTTGTTTTTATTTGGTTTATGTCTGTTGGAGTCTTTGATCACTGACCCTGATGACAATAGTATATCATATTTATGTATTTTATGTATTAGTATTATAGCTAGATGGTAGAAATACTTCTCTAAAGATTTAAGCAGAGGATTACTGTCCCAACGTGCCTGTAATAGACTGTGGAAATAGTATACTAATGAATAGGCTTCTTATGCTCATGCATTATATCCTCTCAGCTTATTGCTTTTCTTTTTCTTTTTTTTTTTTTCCTTTTGAGACAGGGTTTCGCTTTGTAGTTCAGGCTGGCTCTAAGCTCCCTATGTAGTCCAGGCAAGCCTCGAACTCAGCAATCCTCCTGTCTCTGCCTCCTGAGTGCTGGGATTACAGGCGTGAGCCACCACACCCGACACTGTAGTATGTGGTATTGATTCCTGGTGGGCGTGATTCTCCACACCCAGCATTGTATGTGGTTACCGGGGATCAAACTCAGGACCTTGCGCTTGCGAGGCAGGCACCAGAACCACTGAGCTAACCCTCCGGCCCCAGCTTATCGCTTTTCTTAATTGGACTGATTGATAGGCTCATATATGTGTTTACTGCTGAGTCTGATGTATAATTGTGTGGTTGTATGCTGATATAACATATATGACCTATACATGGTATACATCGTGTGGTCATACGATGGCAGAACTATATAGGACCTGAGCTTGCAACATGATCACAGTCATTACGGTGTACACTTTGTCTGGTTCCCCGATGGTAACATTCTGTAAATGCCAGGACATTGATATAATCTGCTGATATTTTTCAGCTTTCCTCCAGCTTTACCTCTGTGTGTGTGTGTGTGTGTTTGTGTTCCTGATGCAAGTACCATGTTGCCTCATAAAGCATCACATGAGCTGAAGAAAATTCACCCAGGGCCTCTGGGAAGGATTATACATGGCCAGCCTCATCTAGGAGCTTTTAAACACCTAACACTGTCAGTGGGCAGTTGTTGGGCCTTGTATCTCCCTCAGAAGTGATGGGATATAAGCCTCCTTTGGGGGCTGACTTCCTGAAGCAGCAGTTGAAATGTGACCACACTCTTCTGAGGGTTCCCCATTTCCCAGGAGCAAAAGGAACCTGTCTGATACACTAAACAGATCTGAGTGATCCGTGAATAACCCATATAACAATTTAACCACTTACCAGTCCAATTATTTAAAAAGAGGGTGACCAGTTACGTATGTTTTGTTAATTTTTATGTTAAAAAGTTATCAGATTTTTTCAATATGTAAATCAACTGGTTGAAATGACACCTGCCTGAGAGTACCTAGAATTGTACATAAACATGCTACCCAAGTATCACTTGGAATAAATGTTCAGTGATTATTTCTGTGGTGTTACAGGGCATGATTCATATATAGAAACTCATTCAATTAAACTATACAGAGCACTACATGCCATACCATACTTTTCAGTTAAAGTAGCTTACAGGGCCTCCAGAGTAGGTGAAAATTAGTTTTTAAAAGTATCTTAGCAGTAAATTTTTTTTTTTTTTTGAGACAGGGTCTCGCTTTGTAGTTCAGGCGCTCACTATGTAGCCAAGGCAAGCCTCGAACTCAGCAATCCTCCTGTCTCTGCCTCCCAAGTGTTGGGATTACAGGCGTGAGCTACCACACCCGGCACTGTGGCATGTGGTATTGATTGTTGGTGGGCATGAGTCTCCATGCCCAGCATTGTATGTGGTTACCGGGGATTGAACTCAGGACCTTGTGCTTGCAAGGCACACAAGAACCACTGAGCTAACCCTCCGGCCCAGCAGTAAATTTATTTAAAGTATAAACATTGCAAATAATATAGTATATGTAATTATCTCATATTAGCCTGAAGAATGAATTAAATTTTTTAGCAGTGGAGAAAGAAAATGTTCAACATAGTTGCAGGTAATAATCATCATCTCTATATGTATATGTATATAATATCTGCTAAGATTAGTGTTTAAATAATATTAAATAATATCTTGGTTTATCATATTTGGACAGCAAGGGAAATAAAAAGCCAAGAAACCTCTCATGCCTGAAAGTAACCTAAAATGATTACCTTCCATATAGAATTCTTAGAGCTGAGGTCCCAGCTGGTTTTGTCAGTAAGGTAATACTTGTGCTGTATACTTTTATAGTTGTATAAAGATTGGATCCAGTTTAGAAGGAATTATTTCCAGAGAAATTGTCCTGGGAGAACTGGGAATTATTTCTAAGGCTGTAGTCATTTGATACTGTCAGGAAGTGTTTTATAGAAGCAACTCCTATCAGAATATGAACTCTATTAAAGCAGAAACTGGGTTGTTCATCTCCTTGGCACTTAGAGGAGAGTCACTAAGCATAAAGTAAGTGCTTAATACTGGCTCGAAAGGATGAAGGGAGGAGAGGTACTTAGATGGCTGAAGAGCATACTACACAGAGAACATACTTGGCTTTTAAAACATGTTAACAGTTTTTATAGAAATACTTGCGTTAGACTGTAAATTATAAAACTAGGATTTTGCTTTTTTTGTCATGACACTGACACAGATTGGGGAATGAAATGATCACAAATTTTCATACCTTTTGATCTTTTTACTGTGACTTGCAGGTGTAGGTTTGGGGTATTTTTTGATCATACTGGGCTGTGGTGTGCCAGTCATTCCATGCCATTAAAGTAGGTAATAGTGGATCTGCTAGGATAGCTTCAGTTTCTATTGGCATACATACTAGACTGTTTCTTTTATACTTAAAATGGTTGTATTAGTGCTTGGTGACATGCCATAATTTTCAGTAATACATGAAAGAAGAGAGCCATGTGGTCTATGCTCAGCTCTATGGGGGCTTCTGAGCTCGCTTCTGATGGGGCCATCTGCTTAGTGCCCTACTGCTTATTCTTTCCTGGTGTTTCACCAGATACTGTTCAAAACCATAATTCAGGATCCACTTTCAAATTAATCTTTGAAAAGTACTTTACCACTAGTTCTACCTAGTTTCATTCACTCTTTTAGAAAGTTTTGTACATCTTAAAAATTCTTTAATGAGCTACAAGTCTGAATTGCTAGACTTTAAATTCTAAATATGAGCACCAAGCATTTTGTATTGGGTGGGTTTTTAAAAAAGGTCTCACCATGTAATTCAGACTGATTTTGAACTCTTTATGTAGCCCAGACTGGACTCCCCAGCTGATAGTGATCCTCCTTTCTTGGCCTCTCAAATGCTAAAATTACAGATATACACCACTGTGCCCAGCTTTGGCTGGGTGGTTGGAAGAATATTTTAAATCTTTTTAAAGTAAAGTTAGGGCATTCTGAATTAAGGTTGCCACTTTAGATAGGCAGTAACTTTTTTGAGGTGTTTATTTACTTGAATTTTTAGAAATGATGGGTAGCCAGGAGTGGTGGTGCACACGTGTAACCCAAGCACTCAGGAGGCTAACATGTAGGATCGCCTTGAGATTGAGGTCAACGTGAACTACAGAGCACAACCTTGTCTTAATACATACATACATACATACATACATACATACATACATACATACACAAATGAATGAGTGAATGAATGAATGAATAAAATTTCACCTACTCTGGAGACCCTGTAAGCTACTTAACTGAAAAATATGATATGGCATGTAGTGCTTTTAGTTTAATTGAATGAAGGGACACAATATCCTACAAGAGCAGTGGTGAACCTGTGAACATGCTGCAGTGGGCATGCAGAGGCCTCTGTTGGCAGGTGAACCAAGATGTGCCCCAGTGTCATCTAAGATGTGCCCCTAGGCATGCAGTGGATAAGAACATGCATAAGGGATTTATTATTTTATTTTTTGCAGAGCCAGGAAACAAATACAGAACCTCATGCATGCCAGGTTTTGGTTTTTTGGGTTTTTTTAGACAAGGTCTTACTTTATAGTTCAGGCTGGCTCTGAGCTCACTATGTAGCCCAGGCAAGCCTCGAACTCAGCAATCCTCCTGTCTCTGCCTCCCAAGTGCTGGGATTATAGGCATGAGCCACCACGACACTCTGGTATGTGGTATTAATTGCTGGTGGGCGTGAGTCACCATGCCCAGCATTGTATGTGGTTACCGGGGATGAAATTCAGGACCTTGAGTTTGTGAGGCAGGCGCCAGAACCACTGAGCTAAATCTCTAGCCTGCCAGGTTTTTTTTAAATGGTGCCAGTCTCTTCCAACTACACCTGCTTTGCCTGCAACTGTATATGCAGTTCCATTTGGACCAAACTAAGTTTTTCAAATCTCTGCTCAGCTTTTTGCCCCAATTCTTAACTAAAAATAGGTAAAAGCAGCCAGCACTACCTGAACCACAGTCTGAATTTTGGACTACCTTGAAATTTCCTTCAGATCAAGTATTCTGCCACCCATAAACAGCTTCCCAGTCTCTGTATACGGGCAAAATGTAGACATTGCTAGATGTGACATGTCTGACTTCCAGTTCAGTTCCCTATAGAGTTCCTCTTGAGCCTAGCCTTTGCCACTTTTTTTTTCTGTACTGGGGATTGAACTCAGGCCCTTGTGCATCCAAGGTTGGCGTGGTACCACCTGAGCTGAATCCCCAGCCCTGCTGCCACATTTCTATCAATATTCTGATCTTCGAATGCCAATCAAAATCATCCATCAGTCTCTGCTTTTCCAGGATTTCTACAATTTTAGGGTTTCTCTAGTCTACATTTCCAGACCTTCCCAAACTCCAATCAGAATCACTCATTAATCTGCTTTTCTTTTTTTGTTTGCATAATCCCTGCTTTTCTAGAGCTTCTGTGGATCCAAGGCTTGTCCAGCCCACATTTCCAAACCTTTTCAGACTACTGTAAACTAATTGCAAAGGCTTCTGAACCAACCACACTTCTCCAGTACCACTTTTCTGTATGAGTGTTGCTGTTGTTTACACCAATTTCTTGACACCCACAATGTAAAGGTGGAGAGATTTATATGGCTCATGGTTTTAGAGGCCAAAAGGTGGAAACATGGTGAAGTGCTTTATAAAGTAAGGTTGCTCACTTCATTATGTTCCAAAAGCAGAGGAGAGCAGCACTAGAAAGGGGCCACAGACCATACAGAGTACCCAGGGTCACCTCTCCATGACCCAGACATACTTGGAATTGTGCTTCACTAGGCATCTTAATCCAATTCAGTTGATCATCACAGTTAATGGTTGTACATACAAAACATAAAACATCATTTTAACCATTTTAAGTAGTTCAGTAGCATTAATTACATTCACACAACCATCGCCAGAATTTTTCATCACTGCAAACTGAACAAGTACATTCCTTGGTTCTGTGATGGCACATGGTCACATAATGACCTTCAATTCCCCATCTGTGTTCCTTTTCGTTTTCCTCCTGGCAAGATACAGCTGGCCGTGCTGCTCTAGCTGGCGGAAAGACTCCACCTTCCTTTCTCAGGTCTGGACCGTTACTGATCTCAGCTGGATCAACTTGTTGTTTTCCATTGGCCTTAGTCACAACAGCAGATGGTAAGACTAAACATGCACCAAGGGGTCCCATGTTCTAGAGGTGTTCCTTTTCCTTGTTTTGTGATCCTGGGAACTGAATACAGGGCTCTTACCTTCAGTTGCATCCCTAGTTGTGCTTGCTCGCTTTCTTTCTTTCTTTCTTTCTTTCTTTCTTTCTTTCTTTCTTTCTTTCTTTCTTTCTTTCTTTCTTTCTTTCTTTCTTTCTTTCTTTCTTTCTTTCTTTCTTTTTCTTTCTTTCTTTCTTTTTCTTTCTTTCTTTCTTTCTTTCTTTTTCTTTCTTTCTTTCTTTCTTTCTTTCTTTCTTTTTCTTTCTTTCTCTTTCTTTCTTTCTTTCTTTCTTTCTTTCTTTCTTTTCTTTCTTTCTGTCTCTCTCTTTCTTTCTTTCCTTTTCTTTCTTATTTTTGAGGCAGGGTCTTGCTGCCAGGGTTGGCTTTTAATTTACAGTCCTACTGCCTTGCTTCCCAGAATGTTGGGCTTATATGTGGGTATCACTATGCCCTGCTGATTTTTTTTTTTTTTTTTTTTTTTTTTTTTTTTTTTTTTTTTTTTTTTTTTTTTTTTTTTTTTTTTTTTTTTTTTTTTTTTTTTTTTTTTTTTTTTTTTTTTTTTTTTTTTTTTTTTTTTTTTTTTTTTTTTTTTTTTTTTTTTTTTTTTTTTTTTTTTTTTTTTTTTTTTTTTTTTTTTTTTTTTTTTTTTTTTTT
>PVIC010005979.1:0-13216 GCA_004025085.1 Thryonomys swinderianus | reverse complement strand
ACGAGCCACCACGTCCGGCACTGTAGTATGCGGTGTTGATTGTTGGTGGGCGTGTCTCCACACCCACCATTATATGTGGTTACCGGGGATCAAACTCAGGACCTTGCGCTTGCGAGGCAGGCACTGGAACCACTGAGCTAACCCTCCGGCCCCAACCCTGCTGATTTTTAGTCTTTCTTGACCTGTGGATTCAAAGGTATGAGGAAACTGATGTGGCTGGACAGTCTAGCCTTAAAAATCAACAGGTTAGTGTTGTGTCTCATAGTGGAAGCATTTTACCCTTCTGGACCTAATAGCCAGGCAAGATGATACAATAACCCTAATGAAACAAGAATCAAGAATTTTGCTAGTAGGTCACTGGGGATAGTAGTGGTATCATGTCCATTGCCATGCCTTGATTCCTGGACTTGTAGTCTTGCCTGTGAGACAGACAGTACCATACATTGGTTGCTGACTCAGAGCATATCCAGCCTTCAGGAGCACATTGCCCCAGCCTTTAAGTGTTGCCTTTTGGTTGACACAGTGAGCCCCTAAAAGGCCATTGTACTGTTTTATCTACCACCTGCTTCAGGATAGTGGAGAATATAAGAGAATATAACTGCCAAGAGCACTGGGCCTCTTATTCATCATTTGCTGTTAAGTGAGCTTATTGATCAGAAGTAATGCTATGTGGGATAGCATGATAGTGGATAAGGCACTCTAAGTCCATGGATGGTGATTTTGGCACAGGCATTGCATTCAGGGAAAGTAAGTGTGTCTGTTACAGCAAGAAAAAAGTGCTGTCCCTTCTGCAATGGAAATGGTCTGGTGTACCAACTACAATAGGCACACTGAGCCTGGGGACTCAGTGTTGGTCTCTGCCATTTGGGCAGTCAGTAGTAGTCATACCCAGGCTGGCCTTAGCAAGTGGAGCTCCATGATACTGAGCTTATGTGAAATTGCCATGATTCCTGAGCCACTGGTGATGATAGATGACTGGGAGAATAGGCTGTCTGGTGTTCACAGAGGGAGTCAGCCTATCCATGTGATTTTGAAAGTCTTCCTCTACAGAGTCACCCATTGGTGAACATTTATGTAAAATACAAACATTTTCATGTATTCATGCATTCAGAGAAATCTATCTCCATATTGCTTTATCAAATATCCTTGTCACCAATGTTCTAATTTTGCATCTTCCAGCCAAATCATTAGCCACAGCCCATTAGCCACAGCCATGATCCCATGTTTGGCCATTTCTCTTTCTAAGCCATTTGTACAACCAGCTATCTGCCTGGAGTTCTGTTCACAGGGAAAATTCCATGTCCGCACTGTCCTACAGTGATATCCCCAGGGGTCTGTGGTGCTACAGCTATCCGCTTCGGGTGGTGGCTGCATATCATGCAAAGCTGTCTGTACACCTGGCCAAACTTGTCTTTTCCTGTTGAAAGGCTGTAGGCAACTCCTCATGACACCATAAATACAGGCAGAGAGGGAGTGTAGCAGGAGTGGGAACCATGGACATGTGGGCCACTTCAAGTCTTCAGGGTCTGTTTGGGTTTGAGCTCATGCATATCACTTCCATTTGATGAAGGAGGGAGTACCAGTTACTCTGATAGCCATACTGCTTTAAGAGATGCTTGGGAAAATGATGGAGTTGAGAGGTCACTAATGTCACCAGGAGGTTAATCCACTGATGAGTTCATAGCTGAATGGGCTATTAAGCAGTGGGGCTTAGTTGGAGGAAGTGGGTCATGAGGTGGTGATGTTGGGGACTATATCTGGCCCTGACCCCTTCATCCTGGGTCTTTCCTTGTGCTATGCTTCCCACCCATCATGAAGTGATCCCCTTTCCTCCACTATGTCCTTCTGCCATGATGTTTTTTCCCTTGGAGCCAGCTGACCATGGACTGAAACCTCTGAAACTGTGAGCCAAATCAGACCTCCCCTCCTTTAAACTGCAGGCAATGTGTCCCAGCAACCAGAAAAAGATAGAGGTGCTGCACTTGCCCAGCTGTATGGCTGAGGAGCAGATGACAACCAGTTCTTGTTAGACTACAGGTCAGGCTGAATGGTATCTTGATGACCTGTAGTTAAACATTCTGGCTTTATGAAGGCCAGCAGCAAGGCAAGGGTTGATTCTCTGGAGGGGGCCAGTTACTTTCAGAGGATGTAGGGCCTCACTTCAGAGTCCTAAGGAATTATGCTATGACTCACCTGCCAGAGCCCCACCAGCATTCCTACCTGCCCTGACACCATCACCCTCAGATCTGTTGGGCTGAGTGGATTGATAGCAGAGGAGCTTTCATCATAGCTCAGACCAATTGCAGAGCTTTATCCTTTTCTTGGCTACATGTAAAATAGGAGTTTTGGGAGTCATTTGTTACAGGGGCCAAAATAACACACCCAAATGAAAAATGTGCTTTCTGAAAAACACAAGGAGCCCCACTCTTGTGTTACAGGGACAGATCAACATCCATCTTTACCTTGGAAGTGGTGGCTCAGCATACC
Source organism: Thryonomys swinderianus (assembly GCA_004025085.1). NCBI lineage: Eukaryota > Metazoa > Chordata > Mammalia > Rodentia > Thryonomyidae > Thryonomys > Thryonomys swinderianus. The sequence goes on along the minus strand of PVIC010005979.1, from coordinate 10,729 downwards.
CCAGCCCTCACGCCCTAAGGAACTTCACTGAGGGAAAGGCTGCTGGATACTTGTCAAATTAATTTCCTGCTCTCTGATGCAAAACGGTTCTAGTAACTCTGGTGCAGTCACTACTTGTTGCTCTCTAGGTTCAGTCAGCAGAATGTCATTGCTGTCCTGGAGCAGTGTGAAAAGAGAATGTCAGCTGAGGTCTCTGTGAACTGAATTAAATCAGTACAGAAAGCCGAAGTGCTGCGAGGTGGACAGCAAAGGTGCACTGAACTAAACTGCTTGATGTGAAGAAAGATGAACTGACCAGGTAGGTACTGCTCATTGGGCTGCAGAGGACCTGTTATTATGCTCAGCTGCCACACCTTGTACAGCAGCTGCAATTGGAGTAATCCCCTGGTTAATCTCATACTAATCCAGTGTCTGGGTCTGGAAGTTCACAGGAGGGGTGGAATATAACAAAATGGAATGATCCATGTTAGAACTAGGTGTGATAATATAGTGAAGGTCTTGGCAGTGGTGAAACATTGAACAGAAGGCCAGCACTGCCATTCAAAGATGGAAACTCTAACAAATAAAATGCTACATGATGTGAAATATACAAAAGCTAAAATACAAGTATGTTTTATGTGCACCAATAGGCATATTCAAAAATGTATTATGACATCTCACTAGCTGAACTGAAAGCATTCATAGATCTGCTATACTTAGGAGGGATTTCTTATGGCAATCACAGGAATGTAAAAGACTTACAGAAAAGTGATGGGTCAAAACATGTCATAAAAATTTATGCCTTTGCCGGGCGTGGTGGCTCATGCCTATAATCCAAGCACTCGGGAGGCAGAGACAGGAGGATTGCTGAGTTCGAGGCTTGCCTGGGCTACATAGTGAGCTCAGAGCCAGCCTGAACTATAAAGCAAGTCCTTGTCTAAAAAAAACCCAAAAAAACAAAACCTGGCATGCATGAGGCCCTGTCTCAAAAAAAAAAAAAAATTATGCCCTTGTATATATGAAGACTTACTATATTTTCAATTTAGAAATTTATCCTGAGCCTGGGGATTTAGCTCAGTGGTTCTGGTGTTGGCCTGGCAAGCACAAGGTCCCAAGTTTAATCCCCAGTACTGTATACCACAATACCAGGCATAGTGGCTCACACCTGTAATCCCAGCACTTGGAAGGCAGAAGCAGGAGGATTGCTGTGAGCTAAAGGCTAACTTGGGCTACATAGTGAGTTCAGGGCCAGGCTGAACTGCAAAGCAAGATCTTGTCTCAAAAAATAAATAAATAGGGCCGGAGGGTTAGCTCAGTGGTTCGCAAGCACAAGGTCCTGAGTTCAATCCTCGGTAACCACATACAATGCTGGGCGTGGAGACTCACGCCCACCAACAATACTGCATACCACAGTGCTGGGTGTGGTGGCTCACACCTGTAATCCCAGCACTCGGGAGGCAGAGGCAGGAGGGTTGCTGAGTTCGAGGCTTGCCTGGACTACATAGTGAGCTTAGAGCCAGCCTGAACTACAAAGCGAGACCCTGTCTCAAAAGGAAGAAAAAGAAAAGCAATAAGCTGAGAGGATATAATGCATGAGCATAAGAAGCCTATTCATTAGTATACTATTTCCACAGTCTATTATAGGCACGTTGGGACAGTAATCCTCTGCTTAAATCTTTAGAGAAGTATTTCTACCATCTAGCTATAATACTAATACATAAAATACATAAATATGATATACTATTGCCATCTCTGTCTCAAAAAATAAGTAAATGAATGAATGAATGAATGAATGAATGAATGAATGAAAGAAAGAAAAATTCATCCTGGGATTCAACCATCAGGTATACTGTATATTAACAAATTGAATGATGTTGTGAATGAACTTGTTGCCCCTATCTTCCAAATTAATCAAATTATGACATTTGACAATGGTTTACCAGTTTCCAATTGATATTACAATTGCTAACAGAGCACAAGTTGGCTAGCACAGAACTGTCTGTGGAAACAAAGCAGAAATTCCAAGTGAAGTGTTGCAATTTTGAAACAGATAATTGTACAATGTTTGGATTTTAGGAAGATTTACATTGGCCTTGTATATGCTGATGTCAATGTAATACCATGATGGAAATATTGATATAGAAACTTCAGCAAAATGGAACCTTGATAAGGAAATGGTCCACAACAAAACCAAGAGTAGTGTAGATGTTGTTTATAAGTTATGTAACAACTGTGATGTCACTTGAAACACAGAACATTGGTCAATAGTTGTGTTTTACTTAATCCCAATGATATGAGGCATAGTTTGATAGGTTACAAAGAAAATACAAGTGCAAAATACCATGGGGAAATTTTCTTAGAGGATTGGGATTGGAACTCATAAGAGATTACTTACAGCAGGGGAAAAACAGAATGCTTCTCCCCAGGGAACTATGCAAAAAAATTATGGAACACACTGATGAGCTGACAAGGGAACAGACAGTCACAGCATCCCAAGGAACTACTGTGACAACAGCAAAATCAAAGAGGTGTCAACTGTACCTTACAAGAAAGGACTGAAAATCAAAACATACTTACTGTCAGTGAAACCAATACTTACGGATGAAACATGCAGGTTTTGTGTGTGAAGATGTCTCTGGTTGTGACACTTGAAGCAAAGATTATTTCTGTGGTAGATTTTTGTGTAATGTTTTTATTGGTACATTTTCTTGGTACATTATATATACATATCACAATTACACTCCACATTGATAATTTGTACCAGTATATGACACAACTTAATTCTTATTTTTCCCCTTCCCCTACACACCCTACCACGCCCCCGCTCCTATACATACAAACTTTGTTTCCTTTTTTTAACATCAATTTTTTTCTTTCCTTATTATTTACCCCTAAACCCCATTTCCCTTTGAATATTTACTATTTCACAATATTGATCATGCATTCTAGAACACATTTACAACTGCAGTTTCTTGTACCAGAGAAAAGGTACAATATTTACACATCTGTGACCTATTTATTACACTTACGAGTATGTCCTGAAGACATATCCATTTTAGTATAAATGATTCAATCTCATCATTCTTTATGACAGAGTAATACTCCATTTTTCTGTGGTAGATTTTTGTTTGTTTACATTGTAGTTGTCATAGTTTTTATTCTGATGTCATATTTTAGGTTTTGTAAGCAAGCATACAGCTGATGTGAAAATGTCAATCTTTATTAACATACAATACATATTAGGAATTTTATACTTTATTTGATTGATATTTTATGTTCTTGTTAACTACACATTGTATAATATAATAAGAATCTCCTGACAAAACAGCAACACTAGCAAGATGTCAAGTATATCCTACAAAAAGGCCAGAAAAGAATAACATTTGTGCTGTTAGTGAAAGTGATACGTGTGTATGGAGCATGGTGTTGTGGTATGTGATGACACTTTAATTAATTAACTGAAGTGAAAGATTTTTTTGTGGAGTCCTATTATTTTCATTTTTGTTCTATAGGAATTTATTTCTGTTCTTTTTTAGACTTTGTATTGCAAAAACAGTCAATGTTGAAAATTTTGATGCTTTTTTAATACAATATATTTCAATATAGTAAACACAAAAATATATGTGCAATACATATCAAGTATATAATGTATTAAAATAAAATATGTATAATATATATTTATATCAATACATTTCTTATATTGTGATACATATAAAAATTACTTTATTTGTGATTTTTTTCCTGTTAAGTACTAATTGTTTAATATAATAAAGCTCATGTATTTAAAATTTGATAGTTCATCAATAGAAATATTCTAAAGGATAAACACAAGTGTAATACACCCATGTTTATGCCCCCTTATGACAAAATTAGCATTATGCTTCACTTTTCCAAAAATGCTTTGAAGTACACACTAGCAGCCATACAGATCCAGCACAAGTGATGTGTCAGGAGTGTTCACTGTTCCCTCTTAGTGATTGAAATGCACCCTGCATCCCCATTACATGAACACATAACACAAGAGCCAAAAGGAGGTCTAGGGGCTTATGGGTAATTTTTGGAGTTCTGTTCTGAACTCCACTCACTATGTGATTTCTCTGGTACTTCCTATTCTGCAAGACTTTTCCACTCTCCAGTCAAGATATGAGGCTCCCTTATCCTCTCAGTCACTTCCCATCACCCACAGTGTAAAGGAGATGAGGTCTATTTTGCTCACACTCAAGTCCATTGTCACTGGCTCCCAGGTAGAAACAGCATGGCAGAGGGGCCTGCTCCACCCCAAGCAGCCAGGAGAGAGTGAAGGGAGAGGTCAGGGACAAGAACATACCCTTTCTGGTCACACCCCGGTGCATGCCTCTTCCACCAGGCTCCACCTCTATAAACCATAATACTTCTCTTACATGTAGCTCACATATGACCATGTCCATGTCCAGGATTGAACATGAAAGGACAGAGACATGTAGAGACGTGTGTCTGCTCTCTTGGGGTAATAGCTATGCCTGTCAAGAAAGGAGCCTGGAGTAAGAAAGGAAATGTCTCACACTCTCTGGGTATGAGGACACTCTGTGTTCCTCAGCCATAAGGTGTTTATAAGTTCTTTTGTAGGTCTATAGCCAGCATCTTTTGTAATACTGCCTGTTGCATTCCTGCTATTGGTGATGTGTATGCTTTCTCTGGTTGGTCAGTCTTGCTAGAGGTGTATCAATTTTATGATTTTTTTCTTTGGTGATTATTGCTTTCTTGATTTAATTTTATTGATTTCTGCTCCTAACTTTATTATTTCCCTGTTTTCATTAAGTTTATTTTATTCCTCCATTTCTAGATTCTTTATTGATTTGAGAACTTTCTTCCTTTCCACTGTTTTTGTTTTTGTTTTTGCTTTTTTGCTTTTTTGGAGACAAAGTCTCGCTTCTTAGTTCAGGCTGGCCCTGAGCTCACTATGGTGCCCAGGCAAGCCGCCGCGAACTCAGCAATCCTCCTGTCTCTGCCTCCCGAGTGCTGGGATTATAGGCATGAGCCACCACGTCCGGCATTCCACTCTAAGTATTTAATGCTATAAATTTCTCTTAGTTTTACTCTTGCTGCTGGCTACAAATTTCAGTAAGCTGTGTTTTTATTCAGTTATTCACATTAAAAATTACTTTTGGGCTTCCTCTTGGTCCTTTTTTTTTTTTTAAGACAGGTTCTTGCTTTGTAGTTCAGGCTGCTGATCCTGAGCTCACTATGTAACCCAGGCAAGCCTCAAACTCAGCAATCCTCCTGCCTCTCTCTCCTGAGTGCTGGGATTATAGGCATGAGCCACAACACCCAGCATTGATTGCTGGTGGGTAAGAGTCACCATACCGGGTATTGTTGTATGGCGTTAACTGGGGATCGAACTAGAGACCTTGTGCTTGCTAGGTAGGCACCAGAACACTGAGCTAAATCTCTGGCCATCTTGGTCCATATTTTATATAAAAATGTGTTATATAGTTTTCAAGTGTTTGGAGATTTTCTTGTTGTCTTTCTGCAATTTATTTCTATAATGATCCCATTATAGGCAAAAAACATATATTGTATGATTTCAGCCTTTAATACTTGCCAGAGTTTAAGACCCAGAATATGTTTTATAAGACCTTGAAAATAATGTGTGTTCTGATGTTGTTGGGTAGAGTTTTCTATAAATGTCAATTTTTACCCTGTTTGTAATATTGTTGTTTACTTATACTGAACTCATTTTAATCTAGGGAGGCTGCAACCTCTGAGAGGGATATGTTGATATCTTCAGGTACAATTGTGTTTTTCTATTTCTTCTTTTAGTTCCATCAGGCTCTACTTCCTGTCGTTTGGAGTCCTTATATTAGGTATGTGCATATGTTTTTGGTGTATTGATCTTTTTGTTATTAGATAGCTTTCCTCTTTTGAGGTAAGAATTATCTTTGCTGGGAAACCTACTTTACCTCATTAACATAGCAAGTCCTATGCTTTTAAAAATAACATTTCTGCTCATAGACTACTGTTTCCTGTTCTTTTATGTCAGTGTGTCTGTGTCATGATTGCGGAAGTCAGTTTTTTATGGACATGACAAAATGGCATTTTGTGTTCACACTCACTCTGCCTATTTTTCTCTGTTTCCTAGATTTAGCCAAACTTTTAGGCCTCAGGGTTCAGTCCTCAAGGCTTCAGCCAATCCTGATGCCCACTTCAGCCTGAGAAACACTTCAGAAACAGTCTAAGATTCAGTAAGTAGCTGGAAGGGCTCATAGTCCTTGCTGAAGGTGGTCACATACATTGTTATCAATCATAGTGGGGTAAATACAAATTAAAACCAATCAAAGTGGAGACACAGGGAGCAGGGTCTTGGAGTGGCTGGAACTTGCCTCTTCCAGGCTGGGGCACCTCCTGGCGAGGGCATGACTGTCCTCAAGAGCATGGCAACTTAGTACCCCTGGCCTGGAATATGGAGGGTTTACTAGAGCTTGACTGAGGGCAGCTTTGATGGAATGAACTGGGGAATGATGTCACATTTTTATTTTAGTTATTTTATTTTTGAATTCTGTGATTTCTATTTTATTCTTTTCTAAAATAATTTTTATTTGACACATAAAAACTGTCATTTATTGAATGCATAAAAGTGTAAAAATTCCAGCTCCCACCAGCAGTATTTGCACATATCCACTTTCTTTGCTTGTGGTGTCTGATGTTATGAGGTTTGTGCTTAAATTATGCTTTTGGCTCTTACTTAATACAATGATTTGTTAATGTTGGCAGCAGGCTGGGCATGGTGGCACACCCCTATGCTCTCAGCAGGGAGGCCAGAAGCTCTGTCCCTTGATGCCAACCCTCAAGGTGCTGAAGCCTGAACCAAGGATGAAGATGGGATGGGAGTTCTCAAGAGGAGCACACGAGTCTGGGGGAAGGTGAGGTGCCACCTGAGTAGACACACCAGGAGCACATCCAGGGCCCCTTGAGGACAGCTGCTCTGACCTCTTGGCCAGCCCTGCACTCCCACAGAAAAGCCCTGCTGACCTCTGTGTCTGCCTGGCCAGAGCAATGCAGCCTTCCTGGAGTGGGTGCTGAGATGCTGGAGCAGGAAAGCTGTGGTTGCTGGGCTCTGTCTCCTTCTTGCCCAAGGACAACCAAGCACAGGTCACCTTGCCTGGACAATCTCTTGGCTGGACAACAAGAATGTAGAGATGGTGCTGCCATTAGCCCATGGGCACCTGGACCAAGTCAGCGTGGGCCTGCATCTCCCACCCATGCTCTCACACCTCTGGCTGAATTCGACCAATCACAAATCAAAAACACTTGGAAAACTTTGTCCAGGACATGAATAGAATTGTTCTTGTCATTTTTCCTGAACAATGCAGCATAGCAACTGTTTCCACAGCGTTTACTTGGCATCCAGTTTCCTGATCATCTAGAGTTGGTTTAAGTACCTGGAGCACAAACCCTGGCATTTTATATAGGTGCTCAGGTGCCCTCAGGCTGGGGGGCACTCAGAGGGAAAGACAACAGGCTGCGCCTCAGGGCAGGAGCACTCAACAAAAACAGCATTTCCAGGTGCAAAACCTGCCCACAGGGCACACAGCAGCTGGGCACTGGCCAGGACCAAGGTCTGCACTTGGAGGAGGATGAAGTACAACTGGAGGGATGAGCTGCGAAACAGAAGCAGCCATGTCTGTCCACAGAAAATGCCAGGAGAAGAAAGTGAGCAGAATATCTGGGAGTGTCTGAAAAATCACTGGGAATTTTTCTTAATTCAGAGAAGATATATGTTGTCAACTTGAAAGGGCCCATAGATCGTTGGATAGAAGTAGACAGCAGAAGCATTTACATTTTCAAGTTAAAATTTATTAGTAATATTTAAAGTAAATAAAATCTACATTTGAGTCAAAATTTCTAAAAGTTTCTCAAGAGAAAAAGCAGATACCTATGAAGGAATGGGAGCCGTACTGGCATTAGGATTGCAGCCAATGGGACAGATGACTTGGGAAGGAGTGAGTTACAGCGCAGCATTGGAAAGGAAGGAGTTCAACCCAGACCAGGGTCCTTTGACCTGCCTGTCTTCAGAATGGGCACAGCCAGGCACTGACAGTGGTAGAAGACCTCAGAGAGTCAAACCCCAGAAACCCCAGGTTTGGGAATAAAGGTGCTCCCTTAGCCTAGGACCTTTTGAGCTCTTTAAATAATTAGCAACAACTGGACTGGGGAATTTACAAGCATCCCAGACAAATTCGAGGTAACAGCAACCCAGTAAGGGAGGGGCTGAGCTGGAGCCTGGGAGGATTATTGTTTCCATCAAAAGGAAATCTGTTCTAGCCGGGTGTGGTGGCACACATCTATAATCCCACCACCTGGGAGGTTGAGACAGAAGGATCACTGCAAGTTCAAACCCAGCCTGGGGTACACAGTGAGTTCAAGGGCAACAGTCTGAACTACCTAGTGAACAACAATAACAAAAAGGAAATATGTTCTCAAGAGAACAGAAAGGAAACACACAGAAGTGAACAAGGAAAAACATGTGTATTTGGACACAGACTCCTTTTTTTACATTGTCCCATGCCTCCTTAAGCAGGGCTTTTACACTGTGTTGTGCTGCTTGGTGTACCTGGCATTTTAATATTGGTAGGGCAGCTGGGTATGGTGGATCATGCCTGTAACCCCAGCACTCGGGAGGCAGAGGCAAGAGGATTGTTGAGTTGCCTGAACTACAAAGAGAGATCCTAACTCAAAATAAATAAATAAATAAATAAATAAATAAATAAATAAATAAATAAATAAATAAATAAAAAAAAATTGGCAGGGCAAACTTCTGTCTGATCTAGGATTTTCCTGCCTCTTTTGTGTTTGCTTTTTAAATTTGTTGGTTTCTCTGTGGTGCCGGGGACAGAACCCAGATAATTGCTCACCAGCCCTGCAGATTTATCCTTTTTAGATAAAAGCAACTCAGTAATTTTTCCCTTTTCTATTTTCCACTGGGTCAATTTTCTTCACAGAGCTCCTGTATGTCTCATCAAATTCACTTATCTTGCAAAAGGTGACTACATTTATTATCCATGTGCTATATGGATACATTCCGGCTGCAAATGAACTGAGTGATATATCCATAAACCACAACCTTGTCTCTGGTTCTGCAGCCTGAGCTGACATCCAGTTGCTTTTCTTCCTATGTCCTCTTTTGCATTTGCTCCCATGTGTCAAGCCAGCATGCCCAGCACATGTGTCTTCGTGGTGACCAGGGTCAGTCCACCCACTCCTTGCTCGTTTCCAGCTGTAATCATGCTTTGGAGTTCCCTGCATGTCCTGTGTTATCGAATTTAATGCCCTGGAGCAGCATTTCTATAGTAAACGCAAAAAACTCATGCACCACCCCAGCTGGGGTGCAGTAAGATAAAGCATTCACTGCTGGGACCCAGAACATGTCCCTTCTGCTTACTGAGGTTGTGGCTGGGGCATTGGCACTGAAAGTTTCCCAGCCTAAGTTTCCTGATGTTGAGGGTGATAAGGGTTAGTGCCCTGTGTTAGGTGGTGCTCAGACCCTGGTGCATGGGGAGACCGGAGACTGCTTCTCCAGGAGAGATTGTCTGAAGCAGGACTGAGGATCAAAGGACAGGCATATTTCCACTTCACAGCTGAGAGGGCCTGGTGGGCCTAAAAGGCTATTTGGAGCCATTCCCTCCGGCAGCGCAGGAAGTGCTAGTTCCTGATCCTATGGGGTGAATGCACACAAGGTTTTTCATTTTTGCCAGTCTGGTGAGCACGGGGCACATTCCATCCATTATTGTTTATATTTGCATTTTTATTAGATGAGGAGAGGTCTGAGCATGCCCCCAAGAGCTGCTCGGCCACTTTCCCATCTTCTGGGACTTGTGCCTGTCCTTGGCTCATTTTCTGTTGGACTGGTTGCCTTTAACATACTGGTTTTGTAGAAGCTCATTTCATGGTATATGCATAAACTCCTGGACCTGTTTATGAATGTTATAAATTTTTTCCTAGCCTGACCTTGACTGTTGATGTGTTTGTGATGCTTCTTTTTGTTCAGATATTTCACATGTCACAGATAAACCTTGTATTTTCTTTGTGACTATGAGGCTTTGTGTCTTGCTTTGATGAGTTTTTCCTATCTCTTTAATCACAAAAAAATCCTCCTACTATAAAAGAGCTTTCCACATGCATTCTGAATTTTCAGTTTGTATTTTTTAGTTGAAAAATACTTTAATTAGTAATTATTGAAGGGTTTTTTGTTTTTTTGTTTTTGTTTTTGTTTTTGTTTTTTTAGCCAGGGTCTTGCTTTGTAGTTCAGCCTGGTCCTGCACTCACTATGTAGCCCAGGCTAGCCTTGAATTCACAGCAATCCTCCTGCCTCTGGCTCCTGAGTGCTGGGATTACAGGCATGAACCACCATACCTAATTGAAGTATTACTTTTAAAAATTTTGTTATTATTTATTACCTCTTTATTTACATTTATTAATTTATATTTACTTTAATAATTTTGAAGTAATATATTCAGTGTATAAACATCCCACCAATATAGGAATATAGTATGCCATTCACTCCCCCTCATTTTTCCTGGTACTAGGTGTGGAACCCAAGACATTGTGCAAGCTAGGCAAGCACTGAGCTGCACTTCTAGCCATTTCCTCTAAGACCCTGACCCCCTTTTCAAAGATACTCAAACTCATCTGTGTGATGTAGACCTTCCATATCTCTCTCTATTCCATGTGCTATTTTTTTTTTTTTTTTTTTTTTTTTTTTTTTTTTTTTTTT
>PVIC010005978.1:0-55750 GCA_004025085.1 Thryonomys swinderianus | reverse complement strand
AATCATACTATTTCATCCCTGGGACCCAAAAGACTTTATGCAAAATACATTTATTCTATCTCTAACATTGTTAAAAAAGTTCAAGCTCACAGTCTTCTCAGAGTGCTAAGATGAACTCTTAGCCATGAACCTTAGTAAAGAAAAAGAAAGAAAAGAAAGAAAGAAAGAAAGAAAGAAAGAAAGAAAGAAAGAAAGAAAGGAAGGAAGGAAGGAAGGAAGGAAGGAAGGAAGGAAGGAAGGAAGGAAGGAAGGAAGGAAGGAAGGAAGGAAGGGAGAGAGAGAGAGAGAGAGAGAGAGAAAGAAAGAAAGAAAGAAAGAAAGAAAGAAAGAAAGAAAGAAAGAAAGAAAGAAAGAAAGAAAGAAAGAAAGAAAGAAAGAAAGAAAGAAAGAAAGAAAGAAAGAAAGAAAGAAATTAAACACTGCCAACAAACAGTGGCAAAGGGAAAACATCTCCGTTGCAAAAGGGAGAAATAGGAGGGTAGAAACCAATAGAAACAAAGCTTGACTGTGACCTAGCAGAGCAATCCTAGCATTCAATCCTAGCATTCCATGTTGAGCACCCAGAGAAAGTTGGTGACGTGAACTCCAAAAGATCTGGATGGCCTCACCTCTGTGGCATTGCTCATAGTTGTGGCTCTCATACCTTTTCTCTTAGTCTAACTGCTCTTTACTTGCAGCTTTCCTCAGATGTTTCACATTCTTGGCTTCTGAGGCCTTTGGAAATGCCAATGAACTTTATGCTTTACTCTCTACTTTATCCATTGCTTTCTCAGAGGCACACTGCCTTGTCTCTCAGGTATTCTTCTGAAATCTGGTGGAAGCTTCTCTGACTTTGTATTCTGTATATTTGTAAAATCAGCACTCAGTAGATGATGCCAAGGTGTGTTGCTGCCTTCACTATAGACAGTCTCCCTTATATCATGGTTACTGAGGTTTCCAAGGGTCTGGTTGGATGATTACTATGAATTGAATCCTAGGGAACAAATTGCCTAGACAGCTATTTTCAAATGGGGCTCTCTTCTCAAGGTAATTTTTCACTACTGAAATTTTGAGCTTGTGATGGGTGGTACCTTGCTGGTTCCTCACTTACCCTCAAGCCATCTTTTCTTTTGTCTACTGTAAAATATTTGATTTCTTTGTAAGGCTAATCTCTTTTGCCACCAAACTCTGCAATGATCTACATTTGGGGAATACTTCTCTTTAGCACAACTGAAAACTTTTTAAATGGGTGCCTGTGTTTCTCAGTATAAAACAAACTAAAAACAGCAAGCAATATCTATGCTACCCTGAGCTATACTCTGATTCTAAAATATACTGGTCAAGTAAAACAGAATTTTAAAATTTATTTCATGGTATTTATATCAAGCAGACACTAGTATTTCTTTTATTGGAAAAATGATTTATCTTAAAATATAGAGATATTTTTAAGATTTGTACTATCGGGCTGGAGATTCAGCTCAGTGGTTCTGGCACCTGCCTAACAAGCACAAGGTGCCAGGTTTGATCCCAGTAACCACATAAACAATACTGGGTGTGGTGTCTCACACCCACCAGCAATCAGTACCACATAATACAGTGCCAGGCATGGTGGCTCATGCCTGTCATCCCAGCACTCAGGTAGCAGAGACAAGAGGATTGCCAAATTCAAGGCTTGCCTGAGATACAGTGAGCTCAGGGCCAGCCTAAACTACAAAGCAAGACCCTGTCTTAAAAAAAAAAAATTGTACATCTATCTTTGCAATGTGATTTTTTAAATTCCTTTGGGTATATTCCTAGCAGGGGGATAGCAGGGTCGAATGGAACCTCTAGTCCTAGTTTTCTGAGGAATCTCCACACAGATCTCCACAATGGTTGCACAAGTCTACAATCCCACCAGCAGTGGAGAAGGGTTCCTTTCTCCTCACAGCTTCGCCATTGGAAAGACAGATTTGCACCCTTGTTCACAGCAGCTCAGTTCGTGATAGCCCAGTCTTGGAAACAACCCAAATGCCCATCAACTGGAGACTGGATAAAGAAGATGTGGTTTAAAAAAAAAAAAGGAGTATTATTCTGCCATAAAGAATGACAAGATTGATTCATTTATGTGCAAATGGAGACATCTGGAGGACACACTAATAAGTGAAATAAATAGAGAATATATGCAAATACCAGACCTTTTCTTTCATATAAGTACCTGTAGAGGTAAAGGAGCTCTAGAATGTATGATAGTTTTTGTAATGTCCAAAAGGAATTTGGTGTGGGAACATAATGAGGGGGAGGAATAAATATGATTTGGAAAAAAATAAAAGAGTATGTATATAGGGGGTGGAGAGGGGATGGGTGGTCAGGGATGTGGGTAAAAATGAGAATTGACCTGTGTCACAAATTGGTACAAATTCCCCAATGTTTTGTGTGATTGTGAGCTGTGTATATAATGTACCAATAAAGTTTACTGAATAATGCAAAAAAAGAAAATATTTGTATTATCATCATAGTACAATCATTTCCATACAAATCAAATACCTGTTTTAGTTACAGTTTAATAGGATTTTATGTAGGCTTTTGGACTGAATATCCATTAGGACAATGGACCTTTCATTTATTGAAAAAATTTAAAATGTAAATACAAATATATTCTTTTTATATCATTATTATAAATTGACTCCTTAGAATCTTAACAGTTCGTAAAGAGGATTAGCCAGTAAAGTTGAGTTAGAGAAGATTAGAACATATCTATGTTAATTCTATCATTTCAAAGGGTCTGCTTCCAATGACAACTTCTGTTTGAACATTTCTTTAGCTGCTAGATGATTTATAAATTGTTCAAATAAGTTAGTGCAAAGAAATATATGAAATGAGCTACGTATTTAAAAAATAATTTGCTGTTTTGAAATTATTGTCATTTTAGATCATTATTTATTTCTATTATTCTCCTGAAAAATATAAATTGTGTATAAAGTTATTCTCTTTGAAATTAACTTTTTTGTGATGATAAATTATTAAACACAATGTGAAATTAATTAAAACACTTAAAACATTATATATTTTTTCCTGAGAAAGTACCTAGAGCTGAAGTCACCTAACCAGCAATTAATTGGAACTATTTTTTTTCAACAAATGTATATCCTCACTATGTGTTTCATTTCTAATTTTAAGAATAACTAAACTACTGAATAGCTCATGTGCCCAGGCTCCAGTGGCATCACATGGGTAAGTTAGGTAATACTCTTTATAAACTAAAGGGCTCATTTCTTTTATACTTGATCTTAGCCAAAAGGCCGAGAAGCGATAGGGCTCGTTTCTTCTATAAAGAACTATGTATGAGGTGTGGTAATCATGGTGAATGTTTAAATTTTAAAGGTTATTATAGTAAAAAATACATATGGCCATTAATCCCCTGAAAAATATCTCCCATTACTGTGAACATGATTATCCCTTCGTTTTTGTCACTTCTAAAGCAGTTTGGGAACTACTCCTCTGTGAATGTCTTTTTTTCACTATCGTGCTACATGACATGAGTCATTCAGGTCATGAATCAGTTTGAAATATTCACCTTTTTATGATTTAAATCTTCAGTGTCCTTAACGGAAGCATTAGCTGTATTTTATAAAAATTGATTTTATTGGTACATTGTATATACAGGTTATGATCAGAATCAACATTGAGAATCTGTACCAGTACAAGATAACCTAATTCTCATTTTTTTCCATTCCTCTGCCCCCCCACAATCCCTAGTCCCCTATATACATAAGCTTTATTTCCTCTTTTTTAAAACCATCACATTTTTTCTTTCCCTTCCTTATTTTCCCTTTGAATACCTTTTTACTATTTCACAATATCTATCATACATTTTAGAACTCATTTACACCTTCAGTTTCTCACACCATTGGAAAGATAAGGTATTTATACATCTGTGTCCAATTTATTTCACTTATGAATATGTCTTCAACTGTATTTTTTATTACATCTTGTAAAGAAACTTACAAAAGAAGATTTCCAGAACTATTTCAGAAAGCAGAAAAAATGATGGGTTAATGTATTTGAAACAACTGAGGAATATTTTGAGGGATATTCATCGCAAAGTATATAATATTTCAAAACTGAACATTCATAATATATTTTGCTCACCACTTGTGAGTATATATGCATATATATATATATATATTGTTTTAAATCTCTGGTATATATAATAAATATACAGAGAGATAAAATGTATAAACATATATGATAGATTTTTATCTATATTCATAATCTAGATTATTCTATAATGTTGAGATACACCAGCATTTAGATTAAAAAATTGAATAATATTTTTCTAATTTTGATCAAGATATTACTCTTCATACCTATGTTCACTATCTTTCCCAACTCTTTTTTTAGAGAAAAAAAAATATAAATTTAGAACAAAGAAATATATGACAAGATTAATTGTTCATTTTTATAATAAAAAACCTCCCAATTCCTGATACTCTGTGTAAAATTCTCAGATGCCATTTCTGTCTTTACTTACACTTGCTTCTTGATTCAAGAATAAACATGAAAAATACATGATAATAACATCGTTTATTTCTTTTCCAGTAATTAAATAATATGTGTGTATATATTTAAAACAGGATTCCCTTCTCTCTGTCTCTGATACAATACATTATTTCATGTTCCAGTCTGTGGGCCAAAAATAATCCAGCCTTGGGGCCAGAGGGTTAGCTCAGTGGTTCTGGCGCCTGCCTCGCAAGCGCGAAGTCCTGAGTTCGATCCGGGTAACCACACATGATGCTGGGCGTGGACACTCACGCCCACCAACAATCAACACCACATACCACAATGCCGGGCGTGGTGGCTCACTCCTGTAATCCCAGCACTCGGGAGGCAGAGACAGGAGGATTGCTGAGTTCGCGGCGGCTTGCCTGGGCTCCATAGTGAGCTCAGGGCCAGCCTGAACTACAAAACGAGACCCTGTCTCAAAAAAAAAAAAAAAAAAAAAAAATCCAGCCTTTTGTGCATGACAAGTACACCTCATGGTATGTAGTGAGTAGCTGTATTTATTGAAGATCATGTGATGGTAACAGGAACAGGGAAAAGGATGAAGGGAAAAAAACGAGAAGAAACAAAGGAACTCAGGGAAATAGCAAAAAGGAACTGCTGGAGTGTGAAGAGAAAAAAGGAACTCAACAGGATTTAATAATTCAGGCTGGTGTTTACAGTATAGATATCGCTGATCCCAAATGCCTCGCCTCGCCTCGCCTCCCCTCACTTGGCCCCGCCCCGCCCTTTCTCTGACGTCAGCAAAATCCTGGGTGACTTCCAAAATTTATACCTGGAAAATCAACAGGGTGCTGTTTGGTTTATGGTTGAATGGAGAGAAGGGAAGTGCCTCACACAGCTTCTCTGTCTTGGGACTGTGGAAGCCCCGATAATCATCAGGGTGATGAAGGGAAGGGAGTGACTCAGCTCCTTTGTTTCTAACTCTACTATTTCAGACTGTTAAAGTAATGATTCTGCAGGTTAGCCTGGGACCTTCATTGTAATTTGTGAGATATTTATTTGTAAAATCTCAGTTTACTTATATTTCTTTGGTAATCATGCCTATTATGATGCTATGAAGTTTAACATTTGCCAATCTAAGTTTAAGTGAATTAATCCTTTGCTCTTCAGCATTAAAAATGTCATGTAGTAAGAGCTTATTTTGTTCAGGACCTCAGTCGAAATACTGTGTGCATATGCCAACATTATCCTCACAATAGCCCAACTTTTCTCAAGGAATTTTCCTGAGTTACTTTTCTTCTTTCTGAGATAAAACACTGGAACTGGCTACACAAAGCTAAAAGGGGAAAGTTTATTTGGCTCACAGTTTGTAGAGGTTTCTTCTGGCTCCGAGGCAGAGGGGCATCACAGAAGTAGGAAGAAATAGTCCACGGCAAACAGTCAGGCTTCTTTCTGTCCTTTGCATTTTATGCACATTCTTAAAATCCTAGTCAGTACTATGCTAAACCAGTGAATTGATTTCATAATTATACAGCCTTGACCCCAACACCACTCTAGATCCAGCCACCTATGTAAAGCTCCCTCATGACTGAATGAGGCTCCTGAAGAACATACGCAGCCCTAACAGTCCCTCTGATAAGAATGAGTGTAGGGCATGAAGATGTAATAATACTAAGAGAAACTGAAAACAAATGTATGTGTAACAAAAGAGAATTCTTATTTTCATTGTGAATATGGATAATAAGAACAAAAGATGGGCATGTTTTCAAGTTTTTGTTTTTCAAGGTAAACAATTTTTTTTTCCCTTCTAGGTCTACATTTACCAGTTTCTTTTTTCCCTCAGTTTTGAGGAAAACCTCTTTTGATGTTGCAATTGATGAATTCAGAGGTCCTTCTAACAAACCAACTTTCTAGTTGTGCTGTGCAAAGCTTAATGGAGTTCTCTGGCTGTTTACTTGAGATGAACCTAGTGTGGGATCAGGTACTCAGAAAGTCCACAGAACTGTGCATACTGTCCCTCTCTGCTGGCTGCCCTGGGCAGCAGATGCTTCTTCCTGTTGCGACAGTGGGTAGGCTCTGTGTCTTGTTACTTTTCATCATCCTGCTGGGTTTGTTCTTGCACTTTTCACAGTGGATGCTGCTTAATGACCATCAAAATATGGGAAAAATAGCTGTGGACTGTGTTAAATGATCTATAAATCGATTATCAAACACTGATCTACAGAAAGTGGGTGTAGAGTGGGCACAACCATTTAGTAAGATGAACTGCAAGATTATTGCAAGCAAGACCAAGCCCACACAAGGCTAAAACACGATCATCAGAATAAGAAGTATTACAGTGTGGGGATGCACTGGCTATGGTATTTAAATTAGTGAGCTCCTCAAATTTTCAGAAGTCAGAGGGATTTTTCAGAATCTCTTTTCCTATAAAGTAAGTGCTAGTGATCTGTGTCTCCTCTGCGTGCAGAAGTTCTTTAGGATCTGTGCGGGGTAAAGAAGAGTCCAGTTTTATTCTGAAAAGCTCACTTAAAGGGCCTTTATTTTTACCATTTTTAAAAAGTTCATTTACAACAACTGTGTGGATATGAAAAATTTAAAGATAGAGAAAACTATGTGCTGCAATCTCAGTACTCTGAAAGACTGAGACAGGAAGATCACAAGTTCCAACCCACCCTGGGCAATTTAGCTCCTTAATGAAACCCTCTCTTGAAATTAAAAAAAAATGCATTGGAAATGTAGTTCATTACAAAACTTTTGGGTTCAATTCCCAGTATCAAAAAAAGCGTCTTTTATTTTTAAACTATAAAGGAATTATAAACATTTTATACTGAAGGATTCTGACAACTGCAGATGTATATATATGGTTTTGTTTTGTTGGTGGTTGGTTTTTTTCTTTGTTTGTTTTTGAGAGAGGGTCTCCCTTTGTAGTTCAGGCTGACCCTAAGCTCACTATGTAGTCCAGGTAAGCCTCGAACCCATAGCAATCCTCCTCCCTCTGCCTCCCAAATGCTGAAATTACAGGCGTAAGTTACCACGCTCGGCATCAAATATATGTGGTTTGATTCCCCCCTTCTGCTTCAATTTGACCTAGAATGTTCACAGGCAAAATTTGAAACAAACAGATGTAAACTCATGCTTTTAAAAATCCTGATCAAGCCAGGCGTTCTGTTGTACTCCTACAATCCCAGTATTCTGGAAGGTCAGATAGAAGGTTTGGCTTGAGTTCAAGGGCAGTTTAGGGTACATAGCTAGTTGAAGGACAGCCTGAAGTACATCTCAAACGAACCAGGAAAAGAAGAGAACAACAAAGTTCCTGTTCAATACTTTGGTGCTTATCTTGTTTCTGTTAGTTAGGATCCTGTGCTCATAGCAGTCTGGATTACCAATAGATAGTGAAAATGAATGCTATAATTTGTGTCTTTCTGTCCCCTCAAATCTTCATGAGGTTCCAGATGGGGCTTTTTCAGCAGTAGCTGGATCTAGATTTGTGACACTGGAATTGACTCATGATGCAATGCTAGGATCAAGGACACTAGTATCTATGATACTAGGATTAAGGTTGTGAATGCTGCCCACCCTAAGTAACCTGGGTAAAATATAAGGGATAGAAAGAGCTGTGGTCAGCCCTTGCTTGCTTTGCTATCTTCTGGCCACCATAAACCATTTTTTCCTCTGCAATATCCCCCTGCCTTGGAGCCAGCCAATTAAGGACTAAAACTTTTACAAATTGTGAGCTAAATAAACTTTTGCTCCTTTTACTTTAAGATCGAGTATTTTGTCTCAGCACTGATTAAAAATAACTAAGATAATGGACCAGAAGTAGAAGTATAAGCTTCTGGGTCTAACAGCCTACAAGTGACTTGAAAATATATTAATCAGATATGCTTTAACAGCAATTAGCTTAGAGGAGAAATCAAGAGAAATTTATTATTTTGTAGCAGTTACTTAAGGCTAAAAATCTTTTTTTTTTTTGAAATTTTTGATAAAAAGAAATACTAGAGTTCAGGTGTTAGACAGTGTTGGGGGGGAGGTGATTAGAAAAATATGCTCTTCAGAGCCTTATTCCGTAGCCAGTTGCTGGACAAGCAGGGCCATCTTCAATGAAATATAAATGAAGTTCTTAAAGTGGCTCCTTGTATAAATTACTCAATGTGAATATATTCCAATTTGACATTCATGCTGACTTTAGGTAATTTCTGCTGCTACATCGAGGACTGATTATGTAAAGTGGGCAAAGACTGAAAAAAAAAGAATTTTCAGTTGCCCCAATGAGCAGGTTAAATTTATTCTCTTTTCCCACAGCTTACATTATTTGTAAAATGACATGCAAAAAACAGCTCACATTAATGAAAAATTAAATTTGAGCTCTTCATTTGAGAGATGTAAGAAATTTACCAGTGATAGTAGAATAATTTCATTAAGAGGAATGATTTTGCCAGGCGTGGTGGCTCACGCCTGTCATCCCAGCACTCGGGAGGCAGAGGCAGGAGGATTGCTGAGTTCGAGGCTTTCCTAGGCTACATAGTGAGCTCAGGGCAAGCCTGAACTACAAAGCAAGATCCTGTCTCAAAAAAAAAAAAAAGAATAAAGGAATGATTTGAGTGCTCGAAATGTGCATCGCTACATTTTAAGCAAAAGGGAAGGCTTTTCAGCATTCAAGGACAGAGTGGGACCTTAGAAATTAACGATCAATTTGATTTTATGATTCGCCTGAGCCATAGGAGTTGGAAAGTGAAATACAGTTTACAAAACCAGATGTGGCAAGTGTGAGCAGGGATGGGAAGGTGGGTCCCCCTGTTTCTGTGGTCCTCCTTCCTCCGGCAGCTGTGTCCCCAGATGCATAGGGGCAGGTTTATTTGTCCTGTTCTGCACAACCTTTATCTTAAAAACAAAACAGCAGCTCTGCATCTGAAACTTCACTGCAACTTTGCTTGTCTGCCCTGGGACTGGTTTTAAAAGAAGTACAGAAGTTTTGCATATTAATCATTTTCTTACTAAGTCATATTTCATGACTAACACAAGAGCACTGACATAAAAGTATTTTAAATTTCTGCTCTTTTTTAAGATGTGCAGGCTTTCCCTCATGAAACACAAAAGTGGAGATAAGTCCAATAATTGTACTGACTGTTGAAAGAATCGAATGCATCCTCATGATCATTTCTGGCTTGTTGTCAAACTAGGGAGAGGGTGACCATCCTAGATCTTATGATTAGTGTATATTTTGAATAGTTATGGTTTAATATTTATTAAATGAAATGTTCCTGTCTAAATTGTACATTATTATCATCACCAGCATTGCCGTTCAATAAACATGAAATATTGAATACAAGTAAAAGAGGAGGAGGCTACATCACCCAATGAAAAATTTATGATAAATTAAAAAAAATAGGCATCATCTCTGCCTTGTAGGATCTTAAGTGTATATCAGGTAAATGTAAGGTAGATAACAGAGTACCAACATAGTTTTTCTCAAATTTCTTTAGAGAAACCTAACTATGGACTTATTCAAAAAGTTTCGTGAAGTAACAAATTTCTATTTTCTTTTTTAGCAAGAAGGAGTTATACCAGTGAAGATTATTTTAAAAGGGCATTAAAACTTTAACTAGAGAGAACATGGTATGCAGACTTATTCTGTTATATTTTTCATGAGTACTGAAATACTTATTCTTATGACCTCTAGATTTTACATACTTCACATGACTCCAGAAGTAAAATGTTGTTGAATTAAACTAATATGTAACGTGTCTTCACACTATGTCAGTGAGTTTGTTAACATAGTAAGAAGTGTCTCTTCAGGTTAACAGACAGGGAAAATACTGAGCTGTAAAATATGGCCCATTAAATCTTCTGGTTTTTGGCAGCTAAATGTGACTGGGCTGGGAATATCTCAGCTGTAGAGCGCTTGCTCAGTGTGTGCAAAGCTCTGGATTCTGCCCCCAGCGCTTAAAAACGTGGCGATTAGGGTCTGCTGAGAGTCCTTAGAGGTTAAATTTTGTGTTTTATTTTCACACAAGTCTGTCCGATTGCCGATGTATCTGCCTTCCACCTGGTACGTATCCCATTGTTAGAAGTCAGTAAATATTTTAAAAGTGATTGTCACATGACTCTTTCAGTCCATCTGACCGTGACTACTTCACCAAACGTTGCAGAGTTTGGAGCTGGCCACTGAGCTCTTGGGAGTTCTGGAGAAGCCAGCCCGACTGCAAGACCGTCTGAGGATAAAGGCCCTGAGTGCTGCGCTAAGTCCGAGTCATCACTGAAACGATAAGAACTTTGTCTGATACTAATACTTTTCAAATGTAGGAAAGCCACGGCTGAAGTGGAGAATATCAGTAAGGAGGAGAGAATGTTAGGGGTGGAGACGTGCATTCCATTAAAAAGTTGAACTGAAGGCTGGGGATTTAGCTCAGTGGTTCCAGCGCCTGCCTCGCAAGTGCAAGGCCCTGAGTTCGCAAGTGCAAGGCCCTGAGTTCGATCCCCAGTATCCACTTACAATGCTTGGCGTGGTGGCTCACGCCCACCAGCCATCAATACCACATACCACAGTGCCGGGCATGGTGGCTCACGCCTGTCATCCCAGCACTCGGGAGGCAGAGACAGGAGGATTGCTGAGTTCGAGGCTTGCCTGGGCTACATAGTGAGCCCAGAGCCAGCCTGAACTACAAAGCGAGACCCTGTCTCAAAAAAAAAAAAAAAGTTGAATTGATACCAGAAGATGATTATTTGTTGCCTTGGAAATTAGTTAAGAGTGATTCTGGAGAAGTTTGTCTCTTCTGAAGACATCTTCAACTATGATCCCAAAATGGTTCTGTCAAAACCCTCCTTCCTCTCAGTAATTGGGCTTGCAGAATAGTCTTCATTACCATTTCCAGAGTTTCTAAAGAAAACTTTTCCTGCTCTACAGGTTTTGTGATTAAATGGAAGCTTCCAGCCTTAAGGGATGCTAATTTAACAGCTTTCAAGAATATTAGCCTTCGAGGAGAATAATCCTTCTTTTAAAAAGTGTGCATTATTTCTGACTAGATCATGAGAAAGAATCCTCTTTATCAATTACTAAGTATTAAAAAGTTACCAATTATGAGGGGCTTTACTGACAAGGTCATTTATAAAAGAATCACTCAATCTAGCCAGAGAAAACCGCTGTGAAGAACACAGCTCGAAACAATTCTTCAGCTAAATTCTCAGGAAATTAATGCTTCCGTTATCTATATTTATATTTACAGAAGGTGAGGTGAGAATGTTTCATCCTTGAACTGAGAAACTCCCTCTGAGCTCTTTCCAGAGAGAAAGAAGAAAGTTTGAGCACAGTGGAAGGCTTGAACAATTTGGATACACAGAGTATTGATTTCTCTCCTGTGTTTATTCTATTCTTGTGTTTGGAAACGTTAAGTATCTGGAGAGGGCTGGCAAAGTGGACATTTTTAAAACAGT
The DNA here is from genome assembly GCA_004025085.1 of Thryonomys swinderianus. Taxonomy (NCBI): domain Eukaryota; kingdom Metazoa; phylum Chordata; class Mammalia; order Rodentia; family Thryonomyidae; genus Thryonomys; species Thryonomys swinderianus. The sequence goes on along the minus strand of PVIC010005978.1, from coordinate 43,858 downwards.
TTGACATGATTGAAAGCCTTCATATTTGTCAAGGTGTTTCCTTGCTCTATGGAATTGTTTTGTTTTCACTTTTTTTGTTCTCAATGGATGTCACATCCTTGAAATGTGGCAGATTCATGACTCTGAAGTATCTGTTTTTCAGTTTAACACTGGAAAAGTGTCACTTGTGGACAGAGGAGGCATGGTAGGCCGACATCACCATATGCTGCTACCTTTCTTTTTTACTAATCAAGCAGTGGATAAGTACAGGGATTCAGATGTATCGCAGCTCAGCACACGGATCAAACACTGTTCTTCGTGCTATACGTTAACCAGCCATGCCGTTCCTTAGTCGTGTCTCAAAAGGTACCACATTTCCCAAGTTGGTTTCTCTGGCAACTGTAGAGACAGCTGAATTACAATTCATAATTGACCAGTCACTAGGCAAGGGGATTGTTCTTTATCCTTCAAGTTTCCATGTGGCCTGTGGAGTGTGGAAAGTGGTTGGCCCTCCCAGTTTCCTGAGTTCTTTGAGACAGAAGCAGTGAACCACAACTCTCTGTTCTGATCACTGGAAGGATTTTTTTTTTCACTTAACGATTCATTCAGAACTGCTTTGCCTTTCTTAAAAGATCACTGTCCCAAGGGATAATGCTTTTTACTTTGTATCGTCTCCTGCTTTTCATACCTGTTGAGCTCAAATTGTGCTAAAGTTCAAACTCCTTTTATAAAAAGTCAAATGGAAAACAATTCACAGATGTCATCTTTGCCATCCTTTACAGATCTCATTGGTCTCTAACATGACCCAAAGTGATGAGAGAAACAACTTATTAGGTGACTATATAATATATTCCTTAAGTGAATATCATTTTGGATTATTTGTCTTAAGCCAAAGTTTGTAGAATTTTCCTTCTGAGACTTTGATAGAATATTTTCTGCCTTCCTTTTCCACTTTTATTTGCAAAAGCTTTTGTATCTGGAGCAATACTAGTCAATTTAAGCACTGAAAGTCTGTCAGATTTGTCACAGTTTTAAATAAGAGGCATGGAGAAGCATTTCCCGTTTTGGGAAATATCCAAACACATTCTTGATTAATGTAAAACTATCTCACTAAATTTAATAGAGGCATTACATTCTATAGAGTATATTAACATTTATTTTGTATTAGCTACACACATTGATCTGATTTCTGTTGGCAAGGACCATAGACAGATATGATCCTTACTTTTCAAATTGCTATCAGGGTGCATATAATGCATATTTGTGAGAGGCAGAGATTGTGGCAGTGCTGGACTTGAGCAAAATGAAGCTTGTGTGAGTATCAACACGTCAGAGGCGTCTTTCTAATGCCCTGGGAAGAGAAGAACTTCTTCTGTTTGCCAGTGTCAGTCCCATTATGGATCACCAGCACCTCAGAGGACATGTCAGCACCAATGGTGGAAATTGAGCCAAAGAAGTAACTCAGTTAACACGAGTCCACTGCCAGGGCCACTTTCTTGAGACATGTTCTTGCTCACTCAGTGACTTTTCTTTTCCATTGATTCTGGGCACTTGAGTTCCCTAAGAATATATATGACCAAGATCTCTTTCTTTTGCTTTTATGACTTACCATAGCACAAATTACTTCAGATGTGAATGTTCTTATTGGCATACATGGAAGAATGACCTTACTTTACAGTGCTATTATAAAAGCATGGTTTAAACTAGCCTTTCAATTTTTGTGTGACAGAAGAAGGGGCTAATCTTATGGGTCTTGACCTTTCTCGAGCATTCAAACTATTGATGAGAGAGCACAAGGCTCTTTACATTCCCTGCTTGTCATTTTCTTGGCCTTCGATGGTTCCTGACCCATTTCAGTGCACATGCCTTATTGATGTCCTGCGATGGAGGGTAATGCATCTTCTCAGCGCCAATGTCTGTGGTCTACTCTTCTGTGAGGATTAAAGAAAGAAACGAGCTTTTTAACTGAGCCCAGATCTAGCTTCCTACATTTCAATTCATAGCTATGAAAGTGCCATAAAGGTATCAGTCTTCACTCCTAATCAATGCATTCTTTGAAGCAACTGGTTGATCATATAATTTCATGGCTCAAATTTGTCCACTAATCTGGATCTTCTTTAGAGATAGCTTTAATTTCTACTACAGCAGAGGTCTCAGACTTTTATAATTTTTTATGTGATGTTTCCATGAGGACTCCCTTCTAGTGTATTTATTCTTCTTTTTATGCACTTATGAGTAATCTCCAAATTGACCCAGGAATGATTTTTCATTCCTCATAAGAGTATGCAGGTAAAATATAAAACTGCTAAGGATATACTAAAATCAGTAAAAAGGGATATGTAAACAATCAAGGAGAGAACATCTTAAGCTACCTACCATTGTTATGGTTTGTATGAATTGCTGTAGGGGATGTCATCAGCCTTACCACATACAGCCATCCCGAGGTATATGCTGGACACAAAGGCACCCTCAAGGAGTGCCTCCCACGGTGTGTGCTGTCCAGGCGAGAGCGCTTTTACTCGCTGGACTGCTCAGAAACGATGAGTCTGGCAGGTCCAGTCAGGTTCCTCTTTTGTGAGGTTTGAATGGGACATTCAAAGAAAGGCTGGAGACAAGAGAAACGGGCAAAGTTGCTCAGAGAGACACAGAAAGGAAGCAGTAAGCAGAAACTATGGTGTTGCAGGACTCAGGGTTAAGAAAATGCCTCAATAGGGAAGAGTATAATGGAAGTCAGTTTGCAAATGACAGCAGACATCACAGATGAGAAAATGGTGGAGCCACCGCCGTGTAGAACACTAACGAAGGAAGCATAGTGACATGTGCTTGGGGACACATCAATCCTCTGTAGCTCTTTCCACCTATTTCTTCACAACCTCTATCTGGTGTGCTTGTATTCTGGAAGTTGTTTATTCTCTGTTAAAGCTAAATTAAGCATCGGTTCACCTCTTCCTTATTTTCTAATTTATCCTTTCAAGAAAACCAGTCACTATATGGCTGATTTTAGGGGATGAAAACCAGCACTATATTCAGTCATTTTGTGTGAGAGAAAAGGGAAAAAATGATCTCTAACCTAGGTCACTTATAATAACATTATAATTTTATACATTTGTCTAAAACTCTTACATTAAGTATTGTAATAAAACAGCTATCATGATAGGCATTTCCCAAACTCTGTTTGTGTGGTTGTGTGTGTGTCTTTGTTAACTACTATATTGAAGTAATTCTTAAAAATGTGGCTTTGGAGTAAGGATAATTTGTTAGATTTGGGTAAGATTCTGAATGCTACTTAGTTTTTATTAAAAGTTCTGTGAAGTCGTGCAATTAAGAACAAATATACTGTTTAACCCAGGAAAGCATATTTTTCAATTTATCAGAGCAAAATACCATATCACCAAAATACCATTCCATGATACACACATAGCTTTTAGAATTTCACTTTTTATAACTGATTTTAAATAATTTATAAAAGCTAACTTTTGGGGATGGCACTTAGCTGTGAACTATTCTAATCTTTGGAATTCTTATTCCTTTAAATGTCTTTCAAGAAGTCTTAGAAATAGTGCCAAACATATATTGGTTATTAAAAGTTATAAATAAAATTTGAAAATTCTTATTTTCATCTTTTCCTACTCACTTACTGGATCTATGATTTTCAGCTCCTCAGTATAGAAGTTTTCTCTTGTTTGCAAAATAACCAAAGAATGTAACCTGCACCAATTCTCAACAATGAGGTTTTGGACACAATATGCAGTAAAGGCTTTTCCTTCTCTTCTGAAGGTAATCTTGGAAAAGAAGCATCCAAATCTTTCACAGGTTTGCCTAGGAAAAATGAAGCATCATCACCAATTTAATATCACTTATATTGCCATCTGCTATAGTATATAAACTCATTTGGACACCTCATTTTTAGGTCATCATATTCTCTCATTTACCTGATTTCTTCCAATATCACTGCCACTTTATTTTAATTGTATAATTTTTTGTTAAGATTTTTAGTCTTATATGACAAGTGCATTGTCATAGTTTCATCATTATCCTGATTATCAATGTCTAGTTTCCTTAATGTAATTTATCAATTTTAAAATCATCCCTTTTGGATTTTTATTAGATGCTCATCAAATAGTAACTTGTGAGGAAATTATGTTATTTTAAGTGTTCTGAAATCTAGTGTGTGGTGGAGTGATATTTGATGTGGTGGGAAAAACAGCAGGTTAGGTATAGGGAGAGATGGTTCATAGGCCTGGTTCTTGGTTTTCTACTTTTGTGTACTTAGAAAATTAATTCACTGCTCTAAGGCTCAAATTCTACATTTGAATGAAGAAGATGTTGTACTAGGTAAGATAGTACAGTGCCCAGTGAATTCTACTCCCAATTGTGAATGCAGTGAAGATCTGGTATTAAAAATAATTTTTGTATGCCCACCAGCAATTTAGTAATAACATCTTTAACACTCACTCTTTGTCCCCTTTTAGTATTCTTTTACTAGGTAAGATATTCATTCCCTCCATGGAAATGAATGGGAGCTATGCATTTAAAACTATGATGCTATATAAACTGATTATCTAATTACATTTGGAATGTTACTGTGCTCACAGGTATAAAAGTAGAATTCCAGAATTTCTTTATTGGAATTTTAGTAATGCGCTTCCCCTATTCCTAAGATATTCTATGTAGAAATTCAATATACAGAAATGAATACAGTAAGAATTCATATAAATAACCAAAAGAAGAAAATAAACTTTTAGAAATGTATAACTAGTAACAGCTTCAAAATGGATTTTTTCAAAAATAAATTTACTGTAAAACAATTAGTAAAATGAAATCCAATATTTGAACTGTCTTCACAACATTACAAATGTCAACCTAAATGATTTTAAATGATTAGTTGTAAAGTGAATATTACTTAGGAAAGAAGAACGAACTATTGAAACACTCCCACTGCTCAGTTTCTCAGCACAGTAAAAGTTGCTGCCTCTCCCACGTCTTCCCTCTTTGTGGATCTGCGGAAGACAGAGGAACAAGACTGTTCGGTGCAGTCTTTGAGAGACTCAGCTTCCTCGTGTCCTGTGGATCCAGTATCACCTAAGACCTGGTTTTTCTCCACAGCTCACAGTCTAGAAGAGAAACACAAGAGAGAAGCCACAGACACGAAAGCTGACATATCCCTTCTCCTTCGTTTTCTTTGGCATCATTCACACACATACTTCTACATAATTGCAGGGAAATCCAGAAAATAATGCTTAGTGAGCTCTAGAAGAATAAACACCTTTAGCAGTGGGGAACACTATTAAACTCAGCCAATCTTGCCCGAGATTTTCAATTGTTATTATTATTATTTTTTTTATATCAGCACGTAGAACCCACTCAGTCATGGCACCCAGTGCTGCTTCTTGGACACTCCCATGTTTTTCTAACACCAGAGCTTAATGCCCCAAATCTTGGCTTTTCATTGCTTGTGATTTATGAATTTAAAAGAGAAGTTTCTTGCCACTGCTGTCCTCAGTAGGCAGACATTCTGAAGGTCATGAGGCCAGTTGAGAACCCAGCATTTTAGTCAGGCTCTAAGGATGCTGCTTTTCTCAGAGGCTCTCATTTGCCCCCTATTTTCGGTGTACTTGCACTCGGACCTTTGGGATCTAAGTTCTGGGGATTATTCCCCATGGACACATCAGAGCTGGGTATCGGGGAGTGTGTCCTCTTTGGAGGCTGTGGAGATTTTCCGGATGGACTCTATTGGACTAAATTCGGGGATTAGAATTTTGTCTCACAGCTCAGATTACCAGAGTGTGTAGTTGGCCTGTGTTCCGGGTTTCCTTGAGAGTTTTGAGAAAAACATGAGGCACAGTATCTATTCCCTTCTAATCAAATCCATGCACCAGTAGCCATATTCCTTCTGAACCAATGCTTAAAACTTATTTCTTGTTCCTTTCTCTTCCTGCTTCTCTGTTTCAAATTAAGAGAGCAAATATGAGGTGATCTAGAGCCAAACCTTGTGCTTTTTCAACCTTCTGAGTCACCCTCTCAACCAAAAAGTCTAACTTTTTATTGCTCAGTCTTTTTCAGTTTTCTTATTTAGTGCTTGATATCTAGTTACAGTGTCTAAAATTTTCTTTTAATATGTCAGTCTTGTTTCCCTTCTGTTTGTAAACTTACCGGTAATTTCTATAATTCATCTACGTCATGTAAAATCTTGTCAAAGTCACCAGTTTAAAAAAAGAATGCCATTATCTTCTATCCTAAAAATACTTACAGAGCTGCCTTCTCGAAGGCCTAAGGGCTTCCTCCCTTCTGTGCATACATTCTCTAGCTTAGGGTTGGGCAGGAATCTAGTAACTTTTCTTAGAGAGGAGGCACAAATAATCAGTGGAGATATCTCTTAACAAGTTCAAAATCAAGAAACAACCTTCATGTCGGGCGTGGTGGCTCACGCCTGTAACCCCAGCACTCGAGAGGCAGAGACAGGAGGCTTGCGGAGTTCAAGGCTTGCCTGGACTGTAGTGAGCCATAGTGAGCTCAGAGCCAGCCTGAACTACAAAGCGACACCCTGTCTCAAAAAAAAAAAAAATTAAAAAAATAAAAAATAACCTTCACTGAAAGTTAGTCACCCAAGGTAAGAACCAGGATATGTCAGCACATGATTCTGTTTCCAGACATGTGACACTTATCACACCCCCTTTATTTCAAACCTACTTTTCAAAGAGAATCGCCTTATCCCCAGGCCTGTGTTTATAATGGGAAAGCTTATAGATCCTCAGTGTAAGTAGAATTAAGATGCTATTAGAGAATTCAGCTTTGTTTATGCTTTTTGTTATAGTTTTCTAGAGTGTACTTTAAGCATTGGCCACAAGCCATATTGGGACATTAAGTAATCACAATACTAACACATTTCAATATTCAGCTGGCAACAAGGCCTATAATTATAGTTAAGCTTTCGTTCTGTGTGTCTGCAATTACCTAACCAATGATAAGGAGATTTTCCTGATTGCCATTAAGGGTTTAATTATGACTGAGTTAGACAGAGGAACAGTTGTTAGCTAGATTTCTACCCGTCCCCATGGGGAAACTGGCCTGTCTGAGGCGAGGGCCTGGAGTGAGGCCAGAGTAGTCAAGGCAGTCAGTGAGTTGCATCGCAGTGAAGTCAGGATACATCACTGCCACTATTCTTTTCTTTTAGCAGCTTTGCCTGGTATCAGCCACTTCATACCTGTTTCTTGGAAGGGCCAGTGGGTCTTGCTGAATAGCAGGCTATTGCTTTGTTGCAGTCATTTGGCTCTAGGGACACTGCCTGCTTACCCAATAAACAAAGGCAAGGATTGAGACACTTCAGAGCACCCAGGTAATAGAATAGAAAGTACTCACAGTGAATAGCTCTAAAAAAAAAAAAATCCTAGAAAGTGGATATCATTAATTCATAGGTTTTATTTATTGAATATATTTATATCTTTAGTAGCCCACTTACAAATGTAATTATTTAGTGACTTTGTTATAAACCGTGTCAAACATGGCTTAAATTTAAGCACGTTAGAGGAGAATGTCAATGGGTTGCTTGACAGACATGTCAACGGCTTGTTTGACAGATATGTTAGCAGATAATAAGCGAAAAGTGCCATTGTTTTTTTAAAAGTATATGGAATCCAGACAACACTATGAACAAAGGACCGACTAGGAAATAGCAGAGAGAAAGAGAAAGAGAGAAAGAGGGAGAGAGAGAGCTTTATTGTGAAGTGCTTTGGAAGAACTAGCTAGTAAGACAGTGAGATCAAAAGTGCAACCAAGCAAAGGTGAGCTGATTTATCTGAGCATTTGAAGTACATATTGTTCTGATTAGATGTTTGTTTAAACAAAAGAGCAGTACTTATGATACAGAAAGTAGCACATTTTTGCTACATTCAGAAAATGTATTCATTTCAGAGGGTGTGACGAACCAGTTTTATAGCTTTAAGATTTATCTTTAACTCAAACTTGTCATTTTAAATATTTGAAATAATGAATTTGGCGAACTTTAGAAGGTATCAAGAATTCTCAGTAGGAATTTCATGTCATGATAAATTGTGTTTTTTAAAAAATGCTTAAAATTTAGCTTGACAGTGCACATAAGAAGGAGTATTTTTATTTTTAAATGGCATTAAGTGTATCTAGGTTTAAATAGAATTTTAAAATAATTCAGGTTAAATTGAACAGAATCAGAATTAGGCTTTAATTCATTTTAAAACATTTGAATTAATGTTTGTCAAATTTCACAGTCATACCAAACACACCCATGTGGTTTGAATTTTAAATGAAATTACATATTAGAATTTAAAGTGAGAAACTTGCCTTTTTAAGTTAAGTGTGGGAGTAGGAGAAAGTAAAATCCCATAAAGAGGAAAAGCAGAATGAAGCCATACTAGACAAAGGCAAGGAAACTAAGCCAGGTGACAGCTACAGAAATCATGACATAAAAAGAGGACAAGCTTTAAAATTTATGAAGTGATTAATACAGTGCATATGAAAGTAAAGTAGTCCAACTCACAAAATGTCCAATGTTAGACATCTTTCCTACTACACAGAGTTTTAAAAATGAAAACAAAACAAAAAACAGATACAAGTAGAAGAGATGATTGTAACATCTTTTTGTCGTTTGTGCTTGTTTTAAAGCACATTGTTGCAGCCTTCACGTGAACTTAGGACAAGCCAGCAGTGAGGTGCTTCGTAGAATCAATGTGTGTGAACTTCATGGTCACTCATCCGGTAGACACTGATATGACCAGTGAGGCACAGAGGAGGAAATAATCTGCCTCAAATCACACAGCAGTAGGTGATGGAAGTGAGATGTAAACCAGAGTGGAACCATCAGAATGGACTGTTTCTTTAGAAGCTCAACAAGTAACCACTTTCTTGTCCACACATCTTGCTCTACTTATTTTTATACTTTTTAAAAAACAATTCAAGTGATTATTTACATATATTAAAATGAATACAACTTCAGGCAACTTAATATAGTTGCTATTCATTTTCAAATTCATTCTCCAGACAGGATGGAGAAATTGTTCTCATTGATTTGATAAAAATCATATTTGTCCAAGAACAAGATAAGAATTTCTCCTAAAACATTTCCCTAAGAAGAAAGAAACGCACATTATAATTGAGCTTTTCTAAAATAAATTAGGAGAAAGCAAATGAGCCAGAAATCATCATTGTCAAGTGTTAGCTCTGGATGACTATAAAGGTTACTTATTGTCTCTATGATTGTTTTTGCTTATTTTACAGAAGTCAAACAGATTTATTTATCATTCCTAGAGTAACACATACTGGCTGTGTTAGATGGCATTGTACATAGTCCTCTGCAGATCATTTTAAAAAAAAAAGAGTGCTTTGTTACATTGTAGGGATCACACACAATAAAAATCCATTAATAAAGCTAATAGCAAAACAATTTTAAAAAATCTGAATTCTTCTCCCTGTTATCCAAATGGTGCTTAAAACTTGCAGCGAGAGTTCCAATTACTGATTCTTTTAACTGTGTAAAAAAGCTGTCTAAAAATGAAGGTAAATCTTCTTACAAAATATTTTTGGGATGACAGAGATCTGACTTAAGTAACTATAAATAAATTGATGTTTAAAATGTATATGAATATTTAAATAAAGTTGTTTCATAGAATTGAGAAGATAATTCTCCTAATTTATTCTTTCTAGATGTTCCATTACTTTGTAATTAAACTTTTAAATGAAATATTCACCTTTTTCAATTGTAACACTAACAAGTCTATATCTAAAACACTTTCTGCATATGTTTAATTGTTAGTTATGCATGCAATTTGAGTGTATGTTTTTTTAAATATGTACAACTGCTTGCTTGTAGCTGGTGTTATAGTTTGAACAGGTGAAATACCAGTATGAAGCTCACACCACAGGCTTTTGACCTTAATCTGTGTTCTCAGAACTACTGCCCATGATATTATATAAATAAGTGAAATGATAATGTCTCTTATACTCGACCTTTAAAAATACTTCTTGGTGAAATGGATAGTCTTTATATATTTTTATTTGTGCCAATGAAAAAGTATTTAATAATTTCAAACATTTTATGTCCTATATGTCATTTATGTACATTTCATGTCTTATAAATACATATATTAGCCTATGTGTATTTAGAGATGCAAGTATATTCACACAAGTGTCAGAATCAAATAGGGTTGGGGTTAAATATTACAGTGGTTTAAAGTAATGCATAACAAGATGCCCGCCAAAAATGCTTCCTTATGAAACAATATTTGATGCAAAAAGTAGAAACCTGAGATGGTCTTTAAGTAAAATGATCCTCCCAAATGTGTATGTGGTAAACTACACCTGCAAGAAACAGATTCTAGGCAAACAGAGAGATATGGTTGTCATTGGAGGAGGGGAGTTTATTTATCAGAGCATGAGGAGAAGAAATCCATGCATGAGGTCTGTCCTAGAGAAAGGTGAGAATACTGTATGTATAAACCGTCAAGCTAGGGCTAGAGGTTTCATCTGTCCAGTCACATAAAATATCCATTATAAGTCCCAAATTTTCATTTTTATTTTAATTTTAAAAAATCTCTATTTCATTACCAGATTTGCAAAGAAAAACGAAATATGAAATTAAGAGGACTGAATTACAAGTCTTGGAGAAACAAGAAGCTGCGTATAACAAACTCATTTCTAAGACCCTGAACCATAGCGCCATCTTGTGTTGATATTTTAGTTTTTCTGTTTTGTTTTCAAAGACGTCCTAAAGCCAGAGAACTGTGAATTAGTGAATTATTGTGAAAGACTGTTTTCAAGTAGTAAAAATACAAAACAAATAAATATTATAATATAGTTCAAGTTTTTTTTTCATGCTATTACAATCAGTGGATTTTTTTTCCTAGCTAACGTTTGGTCAGTTCACTGCCACAGAACAAAGTACAGTATTGGGAAAAGGTGGAAGGTACTGAATCTAAGGATAAAATCTCAAAGTGGATGGAATCCAGTGTTTTATACCAGTTGTAGTCAAGGAGATATACGAACAGAGTATGCCTAAATATAACATTTAGGCAGTTTCTGAATCTAAACTTTTTTTTTCCCCATTAGCTGTTCTGAGGATGGAATCCAAGGCCTGAGATTTTGGTGCCACAATCCAGTCTTAATCTTATACTTCATAAATTGATATAAATTAATTATATTTTAATGAATTTGCTCTTTTGGGAATAGTTAAAATGGGAAGTGATCAAATTTAATATTTGAGTTTTAAAAATTATAGGATTTTAAAAAATTGTATTTAGCCTTTCATTCTTTGAACTAAAAGTTCCTAATTATTTCTAAACAACAGTCAAATTGACTGCCCTTCCACTAAATCCTGGGTGAGCTAGGAGACAGAATATTTGAGCAGGACAGTACAAACAAGCCCTGTTTCTAAGGCTACTATAGAAACTGACTCAAAACCTCTATGCTTTTGGCCACTTTGGATTGAATACTTTTTCTTCCTAGAAAATTAAAGTAGCTGTTTTATTTCTTTTCTCTTCTGCCTTTATTTCAGTGATTGGTTCATGTAAGGGGAAATGAGCTGCATTTTTTTTTTTTTGGTCTGCTTTCTATCCGTCATGTCCTTAAATATAGGCTGGGGTTACATCAGGAAATAAAGATGCCACTTGGAATTTATCTTGAGTACAGTCTTCCAAGTTACTAGGCCTATCCTTGAAATAGAGTTAGATTCACTCAGATTTTAACCTATTCAAGTCAGTATAACTTTTTAATTCAAAATATAAAACATATCAGTAAATGCCGGGCGTGGTGGCTCACACCTGTCATCCCAGCACTTGGGAGGCAGAGACAGGAGGATTGCTGAGTTCGAGGCTTGCCTGGGCTACATAGTGAGCTCAGGGCCAGCCTGAACTACAAAGTGAGACCCTGTCTCAAAAAAAAAACATATCAATATACCTCTTTATTGTAATAAAATAAGAAATACAGTGTGTTCTTTTGTGTATATCCACAAAAATTTACATATATTTATAACCACATGCAAGTTATATTATATAACTTTTAATTTTTATATCATTTATAAGAGACATGAATAGTTCTATGGAAAAATGTATTCTATATGGTTATGGGATGTATTGTTAATAGTGTTATGAATTCTGTAGTCTCAGTATTGTGTTGATTCAAACACTCCATATTAATTAAATATGAGCAAATTCTATAACTTACAGTGATTATTTTAGTTCCTATGTAATTTTAAAATAGGCACTTTCTTCTAGCACTCAAATGTAATTTTTTTTAAATTCTAGGGAGTTTGTGTATATTCATTAAAATTTCATACTCTTATGACCATTTCAGCCATGTGATTAATTATTGTCACAGAATCTCAGCTTTTCATAAAACACTTTTTGCAAGTGAGAAGAAGTTTTATAGTTACAATCACTCAGGAAGTTGTGTCTTTCCTTTTCAACATAAACATGCTGTTACTAGGCTGCAGAATGAATCATTTTGTCCATGGGAAGTGCATTATTTTTAGGGGGAAAACTGCTCATGGATTACACAGCCTGAGCTGGCCAGTGGAGAATTTAACAACATAAGCCCACTATATCTAATTATAAAAGATGAAGGTTTTAAAATTTGCATAATTGCAACGAGTGGTAGGGGTCGGTAACATATTTGCATTATCTACTTATGTTCCATACCCACACTTTTAAGCACCACTTTTTAAAAAGTCTGCCAAGTCAGATGCTGGTAGGTGTCAGAACATCATAACCTACGATGCAGGTAATACCTTTTCTACCCACGTCCCTGGGTTTCGACAGCTTTCTAAAATCAATTTCTAGGTTTTAGCCTTATTTTTTTTTGATTTTGAAAATAGTCCTTCCATCTATAGCTACATGTAGCAAGAGAAATGCTTAGTGTCTCTAAAGCAAGATCCAAGTACTCATTTATGCCTTTTTCAAATAATTGTTCCATTTGCTGTAATTCAGAGTAATTAATAGTTACAAAGATGGCACCCACACATTGAAAGCACAGAGAGTCTAGTTTAAAGGTTGTAGCCATACTAAGGGCCTTTTTACTCTTGAGGCTCTAAGAATCCTTACATCTTAGGGAAATGAACAGTATTTTGTCGTGGTTGCCATTTTTTACTTCTAAATAAAATCTGAAATGATTAAATTAAAAAGTACAACCCAGATAAATTGATCAGTGCTGAAAATTTTCTAATAAAATAATGAAGTTAATAGCTACCATTAATTTGGTAGTTTTTTAATGTCCTAGATCAAAGCACTTTAACATATATTATTTCTAAATCTCATTAAAACCGGTAAGATAAGTATTTTACCACTATTTCATAAAGAGAAGAACTTGAAACTCAGAGAGTTTGGGAAATGTCCAAGATGCTGGATTGAAACCTGTTCTTTTTTTTTTTTTTTTTTTTTTTTTGAGACAGGGTCTTGCTTTGTAGTTCAGGCTGGCCCTGAGCTCACTATGTAGCCCAGGCAAGCCTCGAACTCAGCAATCCTCCTGTCTCTGCCTCCCGAGTGCTGGGATGACAGGCGTGAGCCACCACGCCCAGCTGAAACCTATTCTTCATGACTCTCGTCTGTGCTTTGTCTACTATTCCACTCTGCTCTCTTCCCCCAAATTACAATATTTTATGAATAATTTCATCATAGCCAAACCTTAATCATCTAGTTAATATGATAGATCATTGCTTCAACAATTTTTCGCTAGGAAAGGGAAGTTGTCCTCAAAGTAGTGCATTTCGTTTATCTCCATATGTATTCAACACCCATGGACTCCCTGCTCTATGCAACATATTACTGTAGCTAGTGTAGAAATATGAGGGAAGAAGTGAGTGGAATCCAGAGTACAGTAATAAACACTGAATACTGTTTTACCAGGTGGGAAGAACACTGTATGGAACTCATCTCATAAAAATGAGTAAACAAAGAAAAATTCAGTAAAAATTAGTGGAAATGCTGCCATGTAGGAGGTTAAATACAGCATTCTGAGGACTGCTTAATTGCTATAAACTTCTTTCGTGTAATAAATCAAAATATTCCTGCCTTCTGCATTACTGTTTTTACCTTTTCTAGGAGTATTTGTGGCCTTAGTGATGCAACAGTGTTCGCATTTGCATTCTGCGTTTTTGGTATTAGGACGTTTCTTAGAGGGACCATTTTAATTTTAGTTCATTTAAGAAAATGTGTTATTCCTGGCCTGCACATGTAAATATGAAGATTTAGAGAAACCACTTTTGAAAAAGAGATGATTAGAAAAAAAAAGAAAGAAAAGCATTTTCTTCTCACAATGAATCATGCTTTATAGAGCAAGATTTGGGGAAGTTAGATGTTTAATTATTTCTTACTGTGCAAATGTAATTGCAAGATAATTTATCCAGTCATAATATTATATTCAGAAAGAAAAATAATAGCATTTGCTTACAAATCAAATATGACAAGAAGATACATTTTCTTTAATTAAAACTGCTTGTAGCGTGTTGGCAAGGCTCAATAATCAAAACTGTCACCGGAAGCACAGTGGCTTCAGCGGGCTCCTGGTACATGCAGGCATTTACTTCATGCTTCCTGGAAATGCAGGGCTCGTTTTGTGCCCCCCTCTCCCAGCTTCCCCTCAGTTTCTGCACCTGAGGTGACTTCGAGGCCCGCATTTTCTGTAATTTGATTCCTCAGCACTGTCCGGGAAAGTGGAGCACCTGTGAGCCTCTGGTTTTGTATTAACTTCTTTATAATAGCATAAAACATGTTCCTTCTTCAGCTTTCTCAGCCATGGGCCAGTTTCTTTTCCACATAGGATAGAACATCACCGTGCGATGTGATAAAATCTAGGTCCACATAGTAAGCTTCCAAATTAAGTTTGTGTGCATGTGTGTGGATGCATGCGTGTGTAGTATGTTTTTTGACATATGTTTGTCTCGGTGAGGATGCTGTGCTTCTGCACGAGTGGTTCTCACTGTGTATTGTGATTTTCTGGTTTTTGAGGTCTGGAAAATTTGGTGACGTTGGGGCTGAACCACTTTGTCCCTGCTTTGTGTGGACATGGTCCTGCTCTCTGAGGAGCCACTTCCCCACCCCCACTGACCGTAGGAACCGCTTCATTAGGCCTGATTTCTCTCAGGCTTTTTTCTTCCTCCCCTTTCTTCTCCCTTCTCCTCCCTGGACTCTGGGCCTCTTCATTTCTCCAGTGCCCTGGAGGTTAAGCCCAAGCTCTTAGCTTCTCTTCCGTCCATCTCGGTTCTGTAACTCTCCGCAAGAATAACCAGAAGCAGGTACCCGGCCTGCCAGGACAGGAGCTGGGGAAGCCGTTCCCGTCGCAATTTCACGCCATCTGCATCAGAAGCTCCCTCATGCCACTGAGATGCATCTAACTTTATTCCCTAGCATTTAAGGTTTTCAGACTTCTACAAAGCCTCTCTGTAACCCACAAATAATTCACATCTAGAAAGAGAAAAGCAGAAGGAAACAACATATCTGAACGCGGCAAAAGTAAGAGTTTCTCGGGAGAGCTTCGTTTTTCAGCTGGTGTGATACAACAGTAGACAACTGAAATCTGCGCCAGTTTGAGCAGCTGGGTCGGTAATTTTCGTTTGCCAAGATTTTTCACTCCTCGCTCTCGGCACTGGTATTTCTTGTTCTGTGTAGAAATTCTGCAGTTTTCAAACAGTAAGATCTTTTGAAATTCTTCCGAACCAGTTACATTCAAAAACAAAGGTAACCTTGAGGTGAGATTTTCTCTAGTACTTCCGAGGTTTTCCTTTTGCTTTTCTTAAAAAATAAAGTTGAGATATTCGTATTGCCAGTACACAGAACATGATTTACATTCTGGTGAAATGAGTACTGCTTCATGGGCATATATTTCAACCTAAAAATGCAGTTACATGACTGTCTGTTTCTTGTTTCTACCTATTACATGTGCCATCTTTATTTTTAGGCATTCAATTTGTTCATTGTTTTAACAAAGGCATAATCTCATAGTGTGGAACTGCCTCACTTTGCTTATCCATTAGAAGTCTGTCTTGCACTTGAGAGCAAACAAAGATAGATATCCTAAAGTTTGTTCTCTCCTTTTCTTTTTTTGCTTGCTCTTGTATTTTTTCTGTACCTATAATAGACTAAGGGCATGTAATGTTGCAATTTAAGGATGGAAACAAAAGGGGGACAGATCTAATTAAATGTGTGTCATTCTCACAAAACAGGATAACAGCTGAAGTATTTTTGATTCAAAAGTTAATATTTCATAGCTTAAGGTTCCGTACACTGGTGTCTCTCCAGGCTTCCTGGGTGTTAACAGAAGCACATTTTCTCACTAACTCTGTGCCGCCAGTTTAGTTACTCAAACCTTTGAGCATCAGTTTTTTCATCTGAATTATAAGCATAAAAATAATACTTCTCCTGCGGTTCTGAATGGATTTTGTTTCTCTAACATTTTCCACACCCCAAATCTCAAGGGTCTAAAGTTCCAAAGGTATTTATTGTTGATGACCAAGTATCTTCTGTGATCCTATTCCAGGGTAATTTCTCCTTCACTACAGAATCCATGCTAATAAAGTAATCGCCATATTAAAGAATGACAAGTTTGAGTCATTTATGTGCAAATGGACACACCTTGAGGACACACTAATACTTGAAATAAATAAGTCACTGATATGTAAATAGCATATCTTTTCTCTGGTATGAGAACCTGTAGATGTAAATGAGTTTTAGAATGTATGATAGATTTTGTGAAATAGGAAATATTCAAAGAGAATGTGGTAGGGAAAAATAATGAGGGGAAAGAATAAATATAATTTGAAAAGAAGTCACATGTATATAGGGGGTGAGGGGTTATGGGGTGGATAAGGATATGGGTAAAAGTGGGAATTACCTCATGTCATATGCTGGTACAAATTCCCCAATGTTGAGTGTGATTGTGAGCTGTATGTAAAATGTAACAATA
This sequence comes from Thryonomys swinderianus, assembly GCA_004025085.1. Taxonomy (NCBI): domain Eukaryota; kingdom Metazoa; phylum Chordata; class Mammalia; order Rodentia; family Thryonomyidae; genus Thryonomys; species Thryonomys swinderianus. Next base: position 26,959 of record PVIC010005978.1, on the reverse strand, counting down.
AAGTATTCAATTTAAAAAAGTAGTCATCATATGGAAGACTTCTGGTTACTCAAATGGAAGGAGAAAATAACTCTAGCATTTCACACAAGGGGTTAAATCTTCCAATCGTAAGTAAAATCTATTCTGTTCACAGGTACTTGGCTATAAGGAGTCATATGACCCTCTTCAACACTAAGAGGTCACAAATGAACATCCCACTAAGTACCCAGAATTCTGATAAACTCTATAGCCAAAGATCATCTTTAATGACTACCAGATGCTTTGCATGGTTGTTTTAAGGATTAAGGAACTTATTTCTTACCACATACTTAGTGCTGTCCGTAGAGCACAATAGTCACTGAATAAATGTTATTCGTGATTTTTTAGCCTTTACTAAGTCACAAAAGAGCACTCATATTTTTTTTAATATTTCCCAGAAAACCTCCCACTTCCCATACATATCACAAGACAAACATGGTTATATTTTTTCCTGACTGAGATGATCAGTACCTCACAGTAACTTGATTTTATTGCATTTCTCTTGTCTTTTCCATTAACTGTTTGCTTATCTACCAACATAGGGACATTTTACTCTGTGTTTCTGTATGTTTTACCAGCTTGGATGACAATTGCTTTATAGCTGTTTTTACTATGGGTCTATTGTATCATATATATAGAAGTAGCACTTCTTTTTAGACAAAAGGGGAATGGTAATTAAAAATATAATTATTTCATAAAAAGTGGAATGCTTAACTATGTTTGTCAGTTTCAGCAATAAAGAGATTGGCTGTTTTAATAGTCTCCTATGACCCCCTTATTCCACAGAGTGCTAGCTTGTCTAGCTAAATCTTGCTTTTAAGGTTTCTCATTTTTTGAGAGTTTTTGAAAGTCATTTTTCCCGGGCTTCCTTTCTCTGTTTTTCCTTCCTCCAGATGGCAGAGTTTTCCTTTGTGTTTCAAAAGAGGTACAGGTATACTTCAACTGGTGTGGAAATTATTTATTTACATGGTCATCTCCATTGTAAAGCTATGAGGTCCTTGAACACAAAGGTCTCGTTTCATTCATTTTTGTATCCCTAAGAACCTGCAGAACCTTGACACATGATAGGCAATCAATGTTTGTTGCATGGATGGATGTGTCCTAGAAATGTAATACCTTAATTAAGGAGACCAAATCCTTAGTGGGTTGGGAAGTGAATATTTCAAGCACTGCAGCAGGACAGCTGGAGATACATTTTGAGGTGAAAGGTATGTCAGTATTCTTCCAACAGTCATGTCAATTTTCTTGTTCACATTTGAATACTGGTTTGAACTGAAGTATAGCATTTAGAATCTTTGCTTTATGATAATGACAGCTTATCTCTATCCCCATAGAATAATTTGAGATATTCTAAAATTACATTTTTAATAATATGCTGTATAATCATATAAATCATTAGATGACATAAGACTCTTCAAATAGTCAGAATTTTTTAATTGAAATAAAACAAAATCCCCTAGTTCCACCAGTGTCAGTGTTGAGTGGCCTTCATGGCCTTTCCTCAAAGTTTAAGGGAAAAGTTTTTAGGAAGGTCGAAATTTGTAAGATAGTCCCAGAGCCTTTATAGCTTACACTATCATTTCCTACTCATACTTATTCCTTATAGCATCCATTTAATATCAGCAAATTGTCAATACTGACTGTAAGACATTTTATTTGAATTTAGCTGAATTAATTATTATAGACTGGATTTCCATTGTATAGCTCCATTTGTAGACATAATTTTTTAAACTGCTGAATTTTGAGGGACTTCAGAGATATTTATCTTTCTCAAGTGATTTTTCCCCAAGTCCGTATTTTATAGGGAAGATAATTTTTTTCTTTCAACCTTATTTTCTTTCTATATGTTAAGTTACAGAATAAATAATAGAATAAACTTTATAGAAATATAAACATAACTATTAAAATGTATACAGTGATCATAAATAAAAAATTGTTAATATTGATAGAAGCCAAAATCTTCAATAATCTTTCCATAAAGTGTGTATAACTTCTACATTAGTAACATGGGGTAATTCATGGTGAATATTACATTAACCCATCAAGTTTTAATCTCTGAATTTTTTTTATTTTAGTAAGGTTGCTTGTCTTTGTTCTTGTAAATCAGTCTTAAAAGTTTTACCTTTTTATCTCATCCTGTAATGAAGATATCAACATTGTATATGTATTTGTTTCCTAATATGTACAAATCTTAAATTCAGTTAATAATAGGCTATATTGCAGACATGAATTCTTCTTATGCCTATAAAGGTAGAAGGTGGTAGAGCACACGTTTATCATCTACAATCTTACCACTGTAACCCAGAACCCCACCAACACTAAAACACTAGTCATTAATCTGTCCTTGTATTTGATGTGAATCATTGAGGCAGAAATAAATCAAAAGTCCAGAAGACTAGAGTTCTTGGGCAATCAACCTAATATTTAATTTTGTAGCTCATAAATCAGTCATTTAATTCCTTGGGCCTCAATATTTAGGCTAAATATCTTCCATTTTGAAAAATTCTTAAAGGGACTTAATAGATAGTTGTGGTTAATTACAATGACATAACTCTCCTCTGATATTTGGCTTTTGGTGCATAGAGAATAGGTATTTTAAAAAATGATAATAAGGCTTCTTTAAATTCATATTCAGTATTCATATAACATCCATTACTCAAGCACCCAATGGGATAACTCAAGATTCCCAGGGCCACTGGCAAGGAGCCAAAGCTATTACAGTCACAATTGTGAATAAATTAGAAACAGCTTAGGCTCAGTTCCTCACACTCAAGAATTGGCTAAATGGATCTGTTTCTTTATTCCCACTCAGAGCTTTCCAAAGCATGTTAGGGACCAGATTCATTAGAATCCTTTGGACATTTGTTAAATATATGTTGGCCCTGCCTCCTCTTAAACCAATTGAAGGGAAGTAACTGAAATCCACATGTAACAAGCTGCCCTGGGGATAATAATGGCCAGTCTGGCTTGGGTACTGCTTACCACGATCCTACTCTGGAAATCACAGAGACTTCGACAAGAAGGGCTATTTGCTATCATGTGCACTCTTTTAAACCAGGGTGTTGAGTGTCCACAGGGTTCACAACAACTCACATGAAAAAACTGACCAAGGAGAAATTAAGGAGAACTTTAGACAGCATCCTCCATGCAAAATGGGTAGCTTTTAATTAGCTGTAGTGGTTGCTGCCAGGAGGGGAAGCTTTGAAGGGTTGCCCTGTGCTTTGTGAAAACAAAGATGAAAATAGGATTCTTACATGAAATCTTCAATTTGTTGGAGTTGGAACCAATTCAATGTGAACTAAATGAAACACATTTGTGGGCTGCAAGAGAAAACTCTGTGTGAGAGTCAATTCTTATTTATATCCTCTAAATAAAACTTCTCTTTTTTAGTTCTATCACACTCATATTCTCTCAAATTCTTACTTTATTTATTGAAACTTTGTCTCCTCCACAAAGTATTTCTGAAGGTTGATTCGCCAAATACCTGTGATTATACTCTTTTGACATGCTACTCTTGTTTTGGATGCTGCATTCAGTTGACAAATATTATCATAGATCAACTCATCTCCACATTGTAATAACTATTGCAAGATTTAGTATCAATAGTTGAGAAAAATAATGGTTACAATAATAATTTTTGTTAATGAACAAGTGAGTAAATGCCATACAGTTGGCTTTACATATAAATTTAAATGTTGAATGTAATGAGGGAAAGGAATAAATATGATTCTGAAAGAAAATAAAAGAGCACGTATATAGGGGGTGAGGAGGTGTGGGTGGGTAGGGATATGGGTAAAAATGAGAATTAACTTGTGTCATATATTGGTACAAATCCCCCAATGTTATGTGTGATTGTGAGATGTATATAAATTGTACCAATAAAGAATTAAAAATTTTAAATGTTGAAAACTCATTACTACACCATAAATGTGTACTCCTGGCTTAGCTTGATTAGAGGTGAAGACTGTGTGTATTTCTCTGCTGTCCAAAGTAAGCATCAGATTTTCAAAAAAATAAAAATGAACATTTCCAAGAAGAAAATAGCAAAATAATCTTTCATGAGGTACTTTCCCTAGTTTGGACTTCATTCAGGGTAATAGAAAGGGTCCAGCTAAGATGAAGAAAGAAAGAAATAGAAATAGAAATCCTGAAACTTGCAAGATAAACACTGTATCTTATGCTAGAAAAGAACTTCCATAATGTAGTAAAAGTAGTTAGCTAACAACTCAGATGTGATCTTTTGTAATTTTCTAGTTGCTTTTCCTCAAAATGTGTTGAAATAATGTCTCCATGTGATGTAGAGATATCTCAAAATCCCTGAAGAAAAAAGAAAAATGAACTTTTCATTTATTTTTAATTTTGTGCTACTATGGATCAAATTTGGGCCTTTGTGCTTCCAAGGTAGGCACAGTACCACATCAGCTAAATCCCTGGCCCGAAAATGAAAGCAAATTATTGTAACCAAAGTTCCAAAATAGTGGAAGTTTGAGGCGCACTAATGCACTATCAATTATGTCTACAGATTTGTACTGGTCTTCAAGAGGAAGCTGGGAATTTATTGTAACCTGGAACACATCCAGAAGCCACTATTTCTGAATATATGACATATCATCAGGACTCATATCATTGTAAAATGATATGACTCAATTAATTTGAATGAAGATAAAAGATATCTAAATTTTATGTCCTATAATAAGCATCATTTATATGACACATTACCAGAATTTATTGCAGTTGGAGATTTATTGAACATTAACTGTGATCATGGTCTCATATGAGATATTGTAGAAAGAAAAATAAACACCAAAGAAAAACTCCACTCCAGTACAACTTAAATTCTTTCAAAAGAACACAATAAAGTGTAGACATAAAACACCTAATAATAATGTATGATTTTTAAAATAAATTGTGCAATTTAATAAGAAATTTGCAGTTTTAAGGAAGTAACAAAGTTAAGTGACCATAACTAGGGAAATTAAGTCGCTTTTACTTTATTTTATTTATTTTTTTTTGTGCTGTACTGAGGATTGAACTCTTGTCGGCCTTTCTTCTTATTTTGATAAAAGTTTTCACAAAGTTGCCTGGGTTGGGCAGATGACAGGAGAAAGTTGGTAGCAATAGCGGCTAGAATCTGCTCTGAGTGTGGCTTGTTGTAGGGATATTATTTTTCCAATAGTTGCATATCTAAAAATAAAATAGATGATGAAGTGATAGAAACTAAAATTCTTAACAGTTCATAGCATTATAGAAAAAACTTAAAATAGTTACAATATGAAATTCAGCAGAGTTGCTTAAAAGATCTTCAAAATAAACACATAGTCATATATAAATAAAATTGGATCATGTATAATTATACATTAGAAGGATTTTCCATTTTTTGATGTTATTTCTTGTAGTAACATCTCAATATAAATCATAGTATAAATTATCCGTCCTTTCTTTTTAAGCAATTTTTAAGGAAACCTAATGCAAATAATCTTGAGAGAATGATGCTCTTTGTCTATTACCTCGCAGTGTAATTTTTCCCAGTAATAACCATCTTTTCCGTCTTAATCTCTTGTTGGTATGAAGTTGTGGATCATTACACAGTCAAATCGTTAACTGAATCATGTCATGTCCCACGGAGTTTTAACATGTTTAAATTTTCAAAACTTGACTTCATGTAAGAAAATGAAACGTATTTAAAAAAATACCAAAGACTGGGTTCTTCCCAAGCTCTGACAGCTTGAAAGGAACTCCAACAGAGAAAGAGAAGTGAAAGGAAACCTCCTGGAGCCTTAACCCGCCCACACAAGACCCTAATTGGCAGCCTTCATAGAAATTTGTCTGTCATTCAAGTACTACATACTTCATTTCCTGATCAACTTTAAAAATGCAGACACCAATTCTGCAGTTTGTTCCAAAATTAAAATAACATTAGTTTAATATGTTACAAAAATGTAGTACATGCATATATTATGAAATACATTTTGCTCTGTGTTTCTTTTTTACTTTCTTACCAGAAAGATTATTAAGATATCTACTTTAGGTCCTAGGACTTTTGTAAATGTAATCATATCCTCGAGATCTTAATTTATGTGTCATTGATTTAAAAATAAATTTGTTTAAAAATGCTCTATGTAAATATAAAATAGTCCAAAGCCTTTTTATGTTGTATGAGCATATAATAAAAAGGGCTTAATACAACCTTTTGAAAATCCATATTTTCATTTTAATGCTGATGCTTCAGTAGACTTCAAAGAATTTCAAAATTATCTGGTTTTAAAATCCTGTCCCCTTGGAAAAGATTAATATTATTTTGAAGAATATGTGACTTCAGAAAGCTCAGAGTCACTGGTAGGAGCTCAAAATAGAACCAATGAATCTTGACTCTCAATTTGTGTCTCTTGCTAACCACATTAACTGAATCATTTTCTTTCATCTGTGTATTATTAATAACATAATATCCTGTGACAAAACAGACTAATCACCCCTTTGGAGAATCACTTTAGAGTTACACGTTGCATAATTTTAAAGAACACATTATGTGAAGATTTATATAACTTATGGACTGGCCTGCAATTTAATAATTGCTGGCTATTTGGATGATGGTTTTCACTTCTCATCGTCTCAGTTTTATAACTAGGTATGAACCACTTGGAACAATGATACATCTTACATTTATGCCGTAGCTTGATTCAAGAAACTTCAGTTAGCTCTTACTCAGATAGTTCACAAAAAGGGAGAGGACTTTTGCATTTTCTCTTTATGTTAGATGTGGGGTGTCTGAGGTGTGGACTGAATAAGATTGCTTCTGGATCCAAAGGAAAGTAGTACTAATTGTAACTGTGTAGGTAGGCTAGGGTTTCCTATATACATCACACTGGACTGTTACTGTTCAGTGTTGAAGTACCATGATCACCTTACTGGATTTCACTATACGACCAACTCTTTCCTACCTTAGTGCTAATGATAGCAAGTTGCTACAGTTTTCTCTTGTTTGACTATTTTAAATTTGTCTTACAGCTTAAATGAAAATTTTTCTCAGTAGTGTCTCCTTCTTCTTCTTTGTTTCTGTCACAAATTTTCATGGCTTCAATTATTGGTTATGGAAAACTCATCCAAATATGAGCAGTGCTAAATTCACCTTACTCCTGAGAAATAGTCTTACCTTTTTTGACCTCGTCTGGGTTTTCCTTAGCAGCTTCAATTCAGCATGTCTGAGTTTTCCTTAGCTCTTTAATCTTGAAGGTCTTTAGCACCTACTTACTCTGTGATGTCCTATATGGAAACAGACTTTCTAGGTTGTCTTCTAATTGTTTCTTTATGTGTTTTTACCCTGGTATTTTGCAAGCATGTTGTGAGCAGGTTATAACTGATTTTTTTATTGTCCTGGTAGTCAAGACAAAATAGTATCTGAAAATGATCAATCAATTTTTGATGAGTGAATAAATGACCTGTTAAGAGCTGGTACATGCTTAGCATGGGTGAAGTGGAAGGAGAGCTATTTTCTGTTTAAAAAAAAAAGAAATAATAACAACTTCAGCCTTGCCTTCTATCTATCTATCTATCTATCTATCTATCTATCTATCTATCTATCTATCTATCTATCTATCATCTATCTATGGTGGAATACCATTGTAAAGTGTATATTTGCTGAGTGGTTTTGGGAGAATGATTTTTAAAAAATTATATTCTCTTTAGATGGGACAATTTCAACAGCAGGTGTGGTTAGTCTCTTCAGTCATTCTTACAAAGAGAAGCCATTCTTTCAAAGTTTATGTGGCTCAAATGTTAAGTATTTATAATTATGAAGGAAATACAAACGGGCACGAGCATTTCCAATCAAATAGGATTTGATTATCCATTAATGCTAAATAGAAGGTTCATGACCTGAGCCTAATGGGCCCTTTACAACTTGCAGTGGACAATTAAGCGACCCAGCAGTGAAACTGACATTGAGGAGCAGATTTTGCCTGCCAGCGCCTCTCAGGGTTTGGATTTCACTGGATCATGTTCGGAAAGGTCAGCACTGGCCAGATGACCGGTCCAGAACTGCAGATGGTACCGTGGTCACCTGACCACTCTGGGGCTCCCCAACCTGCTGCACGGGCTCAAGTTCACCGAAAGGTCACAGCAGGCCCCCTGTCACTACCCAGGAAAACGTTGATTCCTGGGTACTCGCTTTTCCGCAGTATGTGAAAGAAAGTGTGTACTGCAGCTCTCAGCCAGGGGACAACACAGAGTCTTTTTTGTAGTAATCTCAGGTTAGCACCTCCCTACAGTGACTGCTCCACGCGAGATCCCTTTCTTCAGAGGAATATTCATGTTCTATAAGTAAAACAATACTTCAGTGCTCACCAGAAACTTTGGAGACCTATCCTAGCCTTCAAGTCCAAATGGCAATTTGTCCTTGATCTAGAAATATCATCTCCCTTAACTCCAGCTTTGTTTCCAACCATAAAATGCAGAAAATAGCATTTTACTTCTCCTGCCCTGCCAACTTCAAAGCATCCTCAAACATAACCTGTAAGCCGCTGGCAAAGCTGTCCGGCGACAAACTAATTTGTTTGTGTTCATATGAGTATATTTATATGATTTTCCAGAGAAATCAGTTAAAAATAGTTTCCCTGTTTTTTAGATTTAGTCAGTGGTTGAACTCTTTTTTATTACTTCTTAATTTTTCATAACACAACGCAGAGGAGAACAAGATGACCGAAAAACATCTCTGGTCAATGATTCTTTACTGGGAAAAAGAAATTCACTTTAACTTTGAGTATTTAGCTATCTAGGCATTAGAAACAACATCTTTCTGAGGCTTGGAACTATTGTATTAGTTACACTTGACTAGCACTTCTAAATTCTGAGAGTAGTTGGAGACATTCAAAACTGAATGAGATTTAGGGAGGAGGGAGGTGGGGACATAAGGTAAACCATAATCATACCCAAGATTCACTGAAATCACCTTCCCAATTTTGTGATTTTTTTTTTCAACAAGACAGAATAGTCACACTCTAACTGCACCTGTTTTAACTGGGTGTTTCATTTGTTTGTAAGCCCAGCCTTTGGGCATAACTCACTTCAGATATGTGGGGAAGATTATGCCCATAGTAAGAAAAACTCTGAGTATATAAGCTGAAGGAAAAGCTGAGCTCACAGGTGGTTCTGGAATCTCTCTCTGTTTTTTTTTTTTCCTTGAGATAAGTTCTTGGTTTGTACTTCAGACTGGCCCTGAATTCACTACGTAGCACAGGCAAGCCTTGAACTCACAGCAATCCTCCTGCCTCTGCCTTCCGGGTGCTGGGATTACAGACATGAGCCAACACACTGGCATTGTGGTGTGTGGTTACCATGGAGCGAACTCAGGACCCCATGTTTGCCAGGCAGGTGCGACAACCAGTGAGCTAAATCCCTAGTCCTGGAGTCTTAAACTAGAAGGTTATTTTCACATAAAACTCTCTCAAGAAGAATCAAAAATGGATTACACATCTGGAAACAAACTTCTACCATTCTCAGATAAACCTTTGGCCTTAATTCTGCAGTTTGTGTGAAAATATTGATAGTCAACAGTCCCTCTGGGAGGCCAGATTTTAGTTTACACATTTTAAACTCTAATACTCTAGGTATTGGCAGAAATATTTTAATTTCAAGTAGGGAATGTGAAAAGTATTTTTGATGTATATTTTGGAGACACTTTTCACTAAACTGAAAGGAAATGTGTGCTGATGCTTTCCAGTGATGACCAATTTTATCTGTGCCACATTAACTTTGAGGACACACACATCAATGTGCAGCTGGGTCATTCTTCTCTGAAAGGTCTCAAGAAAAACAGTGAAGAACACCGTGGAAAGAGGACACACGGACATTGCATTCTGTGAAGTCTCCAGTTGCCTCAGCCTGGCTTCGGGTCCCAGGACATGGAGAACATGCTAATCTGCGTGGCTGATAAAGGCCAAGGCAGGGCATGGAGCCTCAAGCCTGACTGCTTGTGCCCAGGCAAATACTTTTGCTTCCTTGAAACAGAATCAAGCCAACAAAAAATAGACTGTCTCCTAGAAACAATGAATAGAATGTTTGCTGTGCTTTTGTGAAAACTTGAGAATGAAGCAAGTTTTGTGGAGATAGAAAGGAGATGGAAATAGACAGTTGTTGCCTTTTCTTTAAGGGCCCGTTTCAGTGCGTAGGCAGTTGGCATTTTACATAGCTTCTGTTTGCCTGTGTAGCACCTGCTCTGCCGTTAGCTTTTAAAACGTGTCGACACGTACGTGGACAAAACTTTCCTCCCTTGGCTTTCTCCTGTCTGCATCTGAGGTGAGATACGAATCTCTGCTTCCTGCACAACCATGTCCAGGTGGTACCAATATATGTGCCGTATGTATCACTCATTCGTTCCCTGTTTCTGTCTTCATTCCTATCCTCAATTCCAAGGTCACAGTCAGGTCTCACTGTCTCATGAATTTTCCCTGAGAGAATTATTGGGGCACACTACTCACTATCTCCTCTCCTGTGCTTCTGCAGCTCAGGATACAACAATTAGAAAAAGGTGTGCATTGGGTGCTGTGTGGAGGCCACTCTGTAAAGGTTGGAAACATGGCAATCTGTCACCCCCTCCCTTCTCTCTCAAAAGACAATCCTTTTTGTCCAGCCCAGGTGTCTGTACAGCTCCGCACTAGCTATGTCTGCCTTGTAGGGTCAAGCTGTCCTTTCATAGTAGCAAAAAGCTGATGAAAATCCTTCACACAGAGGTGTTAAGAGCCTAATGATGAACACTCCCTTGAGTATCTTCATTTTAAAAGAGATTGCCTGGAGAGGTTATTGATTTACACAGAGAAATGGATTTCTAATCCTGGAATTTTACCAGAAAAAAAAGGGGAGGGGAAGAAATTTACTTTGGGTGGGGGGTAGAAGAGTTTTCTTTTTCTTTTTCTTTTTTGGAATAACTCCAGAAATTAAACCGAAGGAAATGCTTGATATGTCTTCTCATGTGTGACACAGATTGTGGCAGTTACTGTTGAATCAAATGGGGAAAAATGGCCCAGAGAAACAGACAAGGGAGGTGAACACGAGAGATGTACAGTATCACATTACAACAATATAAAGAAAGGTTTTCAGTGCATAGACGTGAGAAAGTTCATTTTAAGACAATATTTGGATGAATTTTGTATCATTCTCTGCTTGAGGGTTTTGACAATTGAACTAGAATAAGTACATATTAGCAGAAAAAATTAAAAATGGTATCTAAAATGTAGAACTGACACAATCAACTAAACCATCCTTCTGTTAATATACTTCACTTTATTGTGAAATATTTTTTTTTGCCCTTTTTCAAGACAGGGTCTTGCTTTGTAGTTCAGGATGGCCCTGAGCTCACTATGGTGCCCAGGCAAACCTCAAACTCAGCAATCCTCCCGCCTCTGCCTCCTAAGTACTGGGATTACATGTGTAAACCACCATCCCAGCTATTGTGAAATTTTTAAAGGTCTCATATGTTAAAGATTATGGCTCAACATAAAACAAGGAAAATAAGTCAAAGATAACTTAAAAAATATTGACTTTGTATTCAGCCAAATTATAACAGGATGAATTTACAATCAAAAGCATTAGTGATATTTATTTAGATAAGGACAAGGAGAATCATACAGCAGTATTGTAAGGTCTCTCCTGTAGATCATGAGGCAACTCTGTCAGACAATAGGAACATTTAGGAGAGGAGGAAGAGAAGGTGCAGATAGCTAATGACTCTGTAGTGAACAAGGTGGGGAGGCTCTGGGTTTTCTTCTAACGTAATCTCAGCTGCAGACCAACGTTTCAATGAGAGGGTGACTTGAACTTTTCCTGTGCTTTGGAATCATCTTTAATCCACTGCTCTGTCTTAGTGCTGTGATACTTTGTGATGACAGAACCTAAACAACAAACATTGTCGCAACATTTGCAAACACTGTAAATCAATACTTCAAAGGAAACAGAAACTACTCTGATAATTTGAACTGATGAAAGCTGATTAGTTAAGTAAATAAACCACAGCAAGTTTCTTACTTTAAACAGTGACCCCCCCCAACAAAAAATTAAAAACCTGCAAAATTCTTCATTTTGAATTTTGGATAAGACACTATAGGGTTAATCCAACCCCCCAGCTTTACTTTGGAGATGAGGAAAAAAAGGTTCAGAGATATTGACTGGTTTCTCTCCAGGAAGTGCTATTTTGTAAGAAACAATATTTTAAGAAGTAGCTCTCAGTGAGCAGTATTAACCGTTTTGTCTTTGGTGACTTTTCTTTCTTTCTTTTTTTAATTGAATTCTTTATTGGTACAATTTATATACATCTCAAAATTACATATAACATTGGGAAATTTGTACCAGTATATGCCACAAGTTTTGGGTGACTTTTCATGTAACTCATTTAATTCAGTCTACTGAGATGGCTGATTTCAAATAGGCATCTCACCACTTGACTGTTAACTTTCATCCTTCTGGTCTATTTTGGCCTTTGTCCAAAGCCTCCAGAATCATCATCTTCCTTACAGGAGAATGAGCCCTGGCTTTCAGATAGTTGTTCCCTTTTCCCCTTCCCTCTGCCCAGTTTCATTATTAGCCTTCATTTAAGAATGAAAGCCTATTGCCGGTTTGTTATCTGGGGGTAAATGATTCTTTTCTTTTCTACCTTCATTTTTTTTTTACACAGGTATTGTAGGACCAATAAAGACTTAATACTTAGCCAATAACTTTTCTTACTTCTTTTCCTACAGTCAAACTTTAGATCCAGAATTGCTTACAAGTTTTTGTTCACTGTATTTTGTAAAATTTACATGTTTTCATGCATATTTTAAATCTTTTATTGTATATATATATGCATACATATATGTATATATTGTTATATGATAGATTCATAGGATGTACATGTGTATATGTATACATATATACATACCTGCATACATATATACATATTTCCTGATACTTCTTGCAAGCCTAGAACTATCTTTGAGTTATTAAAGAGCCCTTTTTTTTTTTTGAGACAGGGTCTCGCTTTGTAGTTCAGGCTGGCTCTGAGCTCGCTATGTAGCCTAGGCAAGCCTTGAACTCAGCCATCCTCCTGACTCTGCCTCCCGAGTGCTGGGATTACAGGTGTGAGCCACCACGCCCGGCAACGAGCCCATTTTTGGACTCACTTGGGAGCTGCATTGTTTAGTTGTTGGGTAATCTTGTATGATTCTCTTGTCTAATGACTTTCTTCTTTCTTAAGTGAACAACCAACAACAGCTTTTAATTTTCAATCTGTTCTAAACATAACAGGCATATATATACTAATGCAAGTAATCTAGCACCATGCTTTTCATACAGTAAGTAATGAATGGCATTCCTGGTTTTTGCTTAGTCTTGAGTAAATGTTCAGTAAATGTTACTGTTATTGTCTCTATTTAGTCACAATTTTTCTCATTAACATGGAGAAAAGTTTTAAAACTGCCATGAAACAACATCGCTTTTAAAAAAAGAACAGCCACAGTACATTTATGAGAATTATACAAGATGAACTATAAACTTTTATATAGCCTGCTCAGCAGGTGGTCATATTATGGTTTTGTCAATGTAACTGTTGGAAGGTTTCTCTTTAACATTTTTCCAGCTTTCAGGTTTTAAATTAGGCTAATCATCTCATTTCTGAAAGAAATATAGAACCACTCAGGATAAGGAAGTCTTAGTTTTGCCTATATTGTGGCTTGTGGTGTTGAACATGTCATTTATTACCTAAAAGACTAAGTTTCTCAGTTCTGGAGAAAAGTGTCTAAATGAGATCTTGAGTATATTTTTCATCAAGTGCATACAGAATTCTCTTCTTCAGTCTGTTGTGTGAATGAAAACCACAGTCATCTCCATTTGCCACAAAATTAAGCGACAACTGCCTCCACTTCGGGGTCTAAATAGAACATTCTAATCGAGTTTCATGTAAAAGAAGGACATGCCACTTGAAGCCAAATATTAAATATTTCCTCTTTAATATACTTTTTATTAACTTACTATATTTTCTTTCTCATTTGGCTTGGGTATGTTAAGATAAAAGGTGGTGTGTACACACATTATTAGACAGTGAGGGTCTCGGTAAAGTCATTTGTTTTTTAATGTCGTTATAAATTTTTTATAGTGTCAGATGTGGACCCACAGAGAGTCATAATCTGATGAGCCTTAATGCAATACAGTTTCGTGAAAAAAGCCATTTGTTGAATAAATGGCATTTACAATTGTCTAATACCTGGTGTGTAGTGCCATCTATAGGCCATGGTGTGCAATGGCTGACATTGTGGTGAAAGCAAGATTTTAGGTCAGCTTGTAGTGTGAGCAAATTGTGTTAAGTGGAAACAAAAAAATATCCACCCGTCATAGTCACTTAATGAGGGTGGGATCTCTGTGAAGAAAGGAATATGTCCAGAATATAATCCTAAATGAGTAGCTTCAAAGGACTAAAGAAAGTGATAGAAAGAGAGCAATTTCCATGGTAACGATAAAATGGGAATTTTTTTTTGAAAAGAAGAATAAACTGGAGATGAGAAATAAAAAGAAGTTCTGAAAGGAGAATACCTATGACAAGCAAATGGGTAGGGCAGAAATAACACTTTACTTGGAATACCTATGTGAAATGGTATTAATTCTCTGTAAAATAACAATAGAACATTATAAATGTAATTACAGGTATGTTGCATGTTGCATATAGAAAGTACATTTTCCTAACTGCACATGTAATTTCACAGACACATCTGAAAACACAGTGACCACAGAATATGGAGCAAAGACCTGCAGACAGGTGGCAAGGGCTGTGATACCAGATGCCAGACTTCTGTGGGATTTTTTTTTAATAGTTCTACGATAGGTGGTTAATGGGATATGCAACCTTGTAGAAGGCACTTAATCTGTCGGTGCTGAGATTTCTTCCCTTGTAATTGCAAGTCTGTGGATTAGAGGACCCGTCCGTGTCATCTTTGAAATATAACTCTCATCAAACATGCTACCATATTCTCACGTCCTGTTTGATGAATGAGATCAAATTAAAATTACACTTCTGGATGGAAATAAGAGACCCAGCGAAATCCCAAGACTGTGAACAAAACACCACCTATATTAAACAGGAATCTACTTCCAAATATATTTCTATGAACTTCAAGGGTACATTTTTACTCTAGAGTCTCTGCACCCTCCCCCCATCACTACTGTTGCCCAGTGGGAAACTATAGAGACAGCAGTAGAAGAGGGACAGCGCGGGGATTTCGCCTTTCCCTTGTGCGGTCTTAAGTATCAAGTTTGGGCCACTGGCATTAAGTGAAGAAGACGATCTGACTTTTCTAGTTTAATTCTCCAAAAGCCTTTGTCATTTAAATTGATTTGCATTAAGAAATTACTCAGAGGGCTGGAGGGTTAGCTCAGTGGTTCCGGCGCCTGCCTCGCAAGCGCAAGGTCCTGAGTTCGATCCCCGGTAACCACATATAATGCTGGGCATGGAGACACGCCCACCAACAATCAACACCGCATACCACAGTGCCGGATGTGGTGGCTCACGCCTGTAATCCCAGCACTCGGGAGAGAGAGACAGGAGGATTGCTGAGTTCACAGCGGCTTGCCTGGGCACCATAGTGAGCTCAGGGCCAGCCTGAACTACAAAGCGAGACCCTGTCTCAAAAGCAATAAATAAATAAATAAATAAATAAATAAATAAATAAATAAATAAGTAAGTAAGTAAGTAAAAAAGAAATTACTCAGAACTTATAAAACATAATGAAATATACCTTTATTTATTCTAAAAAGAGACTGTTATCGTAAATCTACACTAGTTGTATTTTAAACTTAATTATATGCACTCTGAAGAAAACTGCGAGGGTGCGCAGGAGGTAAGCAGTGAGGCAGACCCAGGCACGCAGACGCCACACAGGGTCCTTACGGTGCACGTGGGGTCCGTCCAGTGCTGCTGAACAGGAGGGCCAGTTACTCACTGAGTGGTCAGCGCCACGGACATGTGATCAGGGGATGCATCGTTAGCAACACGGGTACAGAAACCAGGTGACGTCGTAGCACATTTCTTTATACTCAACAAAAGAAAGATTGTTTTCTTGGTATCTTAACTTGAAGCCAGCCTTACAATCTTCTCTGTAATAAATTGGAGACCAATTTTATTGGGTACATATTTTATGCCAAAAATGATATTGAAACTTCCTACACAGTGTCTCCTTCAATTTTTATAACCTTTTTATGAATGGAGAAAATAAATCTTGGAAAGTCTAACATAGTAAGCTTAAAATTCAACTCAACCATCATGATCTCACTTTTTGTCTAACTCTTATATTACATGTGTGGATGTGTGTGGAGGTGTGAGTGTGTGGAGGTGTGTGCCTGAGCACATATATATGGCAAACACGTGCGTCACTCACTTATTCTTACAATTATCATTAAACATTGGATCACTTTTTATGCATTAAATTTATTGGTACATATTAGGTATACAATATGATCACAATCACCATTGGGGATTTGAACCTGTACATGATACGTGTGTCGTGGTTCTTATTTTCTTCCATTCCCCTTCCTTTTCTTCAACCCCTCCACCTCTCCCTATTTACAAAATCTTTGTTTTCATTTCCCCTTCATTTTTCATTTTGTTTTTTCCTTCATTTCCTTTTCTCCACTCCCCCCTTCAAGTTCCCCTTCCCCTTTGAACATTTTTTCCTATTTCACAATTTCTATTAACATTTTGTTCCTTATTTACACTTTTAGTTCCTCATACCGAGAAACAATTCAGTATTTATACATGTGCATCCTATCTAATTCACTTTGAGAAACTGAAGATGTTAATGAGTTCTAGCATGTATGAAGGGTATTGTGAAATAGAAAATATTCAAGGGAAATGTGGTGGAGGAGTGAGTAATGAGGGGTAAAGAAAAATGTGATGGTAATAAAAAAAGGGAAACAAAACTTATGTATTTAGGGGGTGGGGGTTGTGCGGTGAGAAAGGGAATGGGAAAAATGAGAATTAAATTATGTCATATACTGGTACAAATTTCCAATATTGAATGTGATCATGATGTATATATACAATGTACTAATAAAGACAAAAAAAGAAAAAAGAGAGTATGGTCACAGATGCACCCTTGTAGCTATAAAGTCCTCCAGTTTATCTTTTTTAAAAATTCTTTACTGGTACAATTTACATACATCTCACAATCACACATAACATCGGGAAATTTGTACCAATATACGACACAAGTTAATTCTCATTTTTACCCATATCCCTACCCACCCATACCTCCCCACCCCCTATATGTGCTCTTTTATTTTCTTTCAGAATCATATTTATTCCTTCCCCTCATTACATTCCCACACCAAATTTCCTTTGGAAACTTCCCATTCTACAAAAACTATCATACTTTCTAGAGCTCATTTGCATCTACATGTGCTCATATCAAAGAAAAGATCCGGTATTTGCCTATCTGTGCCTTCAGTTTATCTTTATGGCTGAGTAGTACTCCATTTTGTATGTAAAAAATCTTAAACACCGGTTTACTTAACACATCACAGATTTTAAACACATCTTAAACACTGGTTTACTTTTATCTTAGTTGTATTATGAGCTATGAGTTAATGATGTGTTCAAAATTTCTATATAAGGACTTGATTAAGTTTAGGGCTAGCACAATTGTATTTTTCTATCTGAAATTGTTGGTTTTCATGAATTAATACTAGTGCCTTCAAAACCAATTTAATACTATGTTAATGAATTCCTTTGATGCGCTGTAAAGAGTGACAAATCTGATTCATGCCATTTGGTACCTGTTTACTTATTTGTTCAAGTACGTCCGTATAGTAGTATTAGAAGTATTACCTGGTACTCTGATGGGAAACAGCTTTATCAATTACAATACTGTGTTATTTCAGTTTCTTTTTGTCTTCCCATCTGCTGTTTCCATTCATATCTATACATCTGTAACTGATGATGTGGGAATTGGTTATTCATATTTGGAGAGGCTTTTCCTGAACTGATTATGAGAAATGTGTTTTGCAAAGATAATGCCTACATGAGGAAAATGTGATTAGTGGAGGGAGCTGCTTGTTGATATTGGTGCCAATGCCAGTCCTAACCTAAGCAAATGGATCAATAAGGCTCTTCTGTGTAGGAATTGTAATAGAGTGGGCCAGAGATGTAGTGCAGTGGTCCTGACGCCTGACTAGCAAGCACAGAATCCTGGCTCCATCCCCAGTAACCACATACAAAACACCGGGTGTGGTGACTCACACCCACCAGCAATCAGCATCAGATACCACAGTGCCAGGCATGGTGGCTTATGCCTGTAATCCCAACACGCGGGAGGCAGAGGCCTGAGGATTGCAGAGTTCAAGGCTTGCCAAAGCTACAGAGTGAGCTCAGGGCCAGCCTGAGCTACAAAGCCAGACCTTGTCTCAAAAACAAACAAAAAGAATAGTAATATAGAATTTAATCAATTTAATTGTAAGGCCTGGAGTGTTTGTTTTTTACTTTCATCTTTTCATTTAAAATTTTTAATTTTTATTAGTATTACATGTTTGCAGTACCTAATGGTTTCATTCATTGTGGGGGCTGATACATGCACATTCTTTTTATATCTGAACTGTTTATCTTCAGAACACCTTATTTTTACACTAATTTGGTGGCATTACATTTCTTATAACCAGATGAACATTAATTTGACAAAAACAGGACTGGAAAATATGTCGCTGAGTAATATTGTCACAATCTCCTTGCTTGCTTCATGTTCTTGATGTTCTGAAGAATATTTTGGTTTGATTTGTGTCCACATTAATTTTCTTTTTTCTCTTAAAGCAGTGCTATTTTGGTGTATTGTATCTGACAGTTTTATAAATACAAGGTAAAAGACTATACATTCTTGAAAATGTTTAGGAGAAGCCCAACTTAACTTTATTCTTGCTAGTGAAGGCAACAAATGAAATGAATAACCAATGATAACTCAATATTTATTTGCTAGAGAATATTAAAAATATTTTTCTTGAACCATCTGAGTTATTTTTGTATTTCTTTTGTTAAATTTATTTTTTTAAAAATCCCAGAAACTAACTTTGAAGACCTTTGGTGAAATATTTCAAAGTATTTACAGATTTTTATTAGATGAGAATATCATCAATTAGAATAATAAATAATGAAGGTTATGATTTGAGTCCTAGAGTAGAAACATAGTTGTCTCAAATATTTTCCTCCCTCCCTCCCTCTCTTCTTTCCTTCCTTCCTTCCTTCCCTCCCTCCCTCCCTCTCTTTCTCTTTCTTTCTTCTTCCTTCCTTCCTTTCTTTCTTTTTTCTTTCTTTCTTCTTCCTTCCTTCCTTCCTTCCTTCCTTCCTTCCTTCCTTCCTTCCTTCCTTCCTTTCTTTCTCTCTCTCTCTCTTTCTTTCTTTCTTTCTTTCTTTCTTTCTTTCTTTCTTTCTTTCTTTCTTTCATTCCTCCTTTGTTTTATATTCCTACTCTGTGGATATTGCTCTTGGAGTTCTGCCAGTTTTTTGATATTATTTCCCTCCCAATTTTTGTCATTATTGTCTATTTTTATCCTTTAGTTTCAGAAGTTTCAGTTGGTCTATCCCTAAATTCAGAGATTCTTTTCTCAGTTGTGTTCATTCTACTTATGACCAAAGACACCCTCCACTTATCACACTGTTTTTAATCTCTAGCATTTTAATTCTTTCTTAGAATGCCCCTCTCACCTCTTATATTACTCATCTGTTCCTGTGTTGTCCATTTATTCTATGAAATCCTTTGACTTATTAATGATACTGGTTTTATAGTTAACCATCTGATAATTTCAACATTCCTGCCATATTTGTGTCTGCTTCTGATGTTTATTTTGCCTCCCCAAAATGTTTTTTTTGGTCCCTTGAATATATTTACAATATTTTGTTAAAAAGTGGAAATGATGTATTGAGTAAAAGAAAACATGGCAAGTGATCATTCAGTGCTGGCGTGGTGTAGTGATGGATGGAAGCATTGTGAAATCCTCCGATCAGGTATCTGTGCATGAATGAGTGTGTGTCCCTTGACTATGAGCTTCACAAGCACACCCAGCTTCTGAGGCAGTACAAAACAGCTGTAGTGGCTGGAGTTGGTGACTTCCTTTCCCCATGTTGGTTAAATTCTGCCCAAAATTTAATAAGGCAAACTTTACTAAAGTGGATGCCCACACCAAGCAGTGACACGTTGGTCAGTGACAGGCTGCCTAGGCCACAGTGGCCCTGGAAGAGGTTAACAAGGCTGGGCAATTCTTGTGACATAGGGACCTGGTGAAACTCAAAACCTCATATGGGAACCTGCAAAGGGCATGCTAGAGGGAAAATGGAAGTCCTAAAGATAATACTTTTGTTATATTCTTTTATCTAGCTTTGAGGTAGAATTGCATGCATTTCCTAAAATTAGCTGGACATTCTAGTGTCTTTTGGTTTTTTTCTTCTTCAGATCACTGGAAAAAGTCAAAAAGAACTACTTACTCCTTAAATTTTCTGCAAGTCACTTGCAGAAAAGTCTTGACTTTATGACCTTATGACTATTTTAAATATGGCAGCAGGTTATATTTCTATCCTGCCCACACAAGTTATTTGAGTGCTTTATCTCTCTGAATTCAGCCGTAATACATCCTCCTCTGAGGTACAGCAAAGCAAAACAAAGCACACACTCTGAGTTTGTGCCTATAGCATCTCTCTGTTTCTAGGGTTCTAGTTCCCATATATTTTTCTGCGTCACTCATCATTTTTAGTTTTTGGTTTTTTGGATACTTTGACTGCAGTCAATAAGCTCTACCAGATGGTGATCATTATATGTTACAGGGAAACTTGCCTCTCGGGAAGTCTTCCGTGACCTGAGACTGACCGGATGTGTATGTTCCGTGAATCTGTATAATCTCCCACTTTTTTTCTCTTATTATTATACATCACACAAGATTGTCATTCTCAGTAGACTCAGCAATATTTTCCTTTAGAGCATAATCTTTTTCAAGGCAAAGATTGTTTCACTTTTTGGTTCGTCATTGATTAATGTTAAGTCTTTAAAACACTTTAAACATTCATATTCTATAGCACTGCAATTAGATTGCGGTGGAAAAAGAAATGTTCAGCTTTCTCCTTTGCTTTGCGTGGCAGTAAGCACATTTTCAAAATTGTAGTTTGGCGTGTACTCGAGAGTAGATAACCACTACCATCTGGTGGCAATTATGTGAATTACAGCCCGGAGCGTCAGTGTTGAAGTTAGTATGATCTTTTAAACTAGTCAGGGAGGGGGAATGGTTGGAAAGCAAGTAATTTTTTTCTTAAATACCAGAAGCGAGAAATTCAAAACAGACATTTAAAATATTATGCTCAAATTCTGTGGTAAGTCTATAATCATATATGTCACTTGTCATTTCACAATTCATACATTTTGTTAGGTGAAGACATTTTTTCACTGACCTGACATTTTCATCATTATAAAATCTCTCTCTTAAATCTCTAGTAATTCCCCTTGCCTATCATTCTTATTTACTTGCTATCATTTGTAGAGTCACTAGAGCCTTTTGATTATTCTTTCTATGAGACGCCCCTTCCCCTTGTATCGCCCCCACCCGAGCTGTGTCCTGTCTGAACGTGTGTGGCTTACCGGAAGCGCAGCACCTGCGTCACTGACTCCGTGTCGCGCGTGCCACCTGGTCCTTGGGAGGGTCTCTCGCCTGTGCGCTTTATAAGGCTAATGGCCTGAAGCGGTTGCTCCTTACGCACAAGCAGTGTCCTTTTTGCTCTGCCCATGAGCTCTTTCCTGTCCCTTCTGCCTGTGGCTAAAAGGCGCTGATATGGTCAATCCTGATAGCACATAAACAATAGTTTTAAATGTTTTAAAAGAACCTTATAAACCGGGAACATACAATATTTCATGTTGAGAGATTCCATAGAACGCGTATCTTTTAACCAAATATACCTTCAGATTTAATGCCAACAGAAAATTCTAGCAGTCTCTGTAAGTAAATGCAAGCTCAGGTTTTGAAAATTATTATCTAAAAATATAGAGTTAAGAATAGTAAAATAATTTTAAAAATTGTGATGTGGTATAGAAAAAGGAGTAGATGAACTGTGTATAAGCAACAGAATTGGGATTCTTGAAACAAATTCGCATGTACAGAAATATTTGATCTATGGTATACATGGCACTGTATACAAACAAAGGAAAGATTTTTCAGTTTGTTATATTGTATGAAGTAAATACATAAGAAGAAAGTATATTCTAACATCTATAATAGTCATAATTAAATTTCAATGATCTAGAGATTAAGACTAAATAAAATATAAAACAAAGAAGGCTTTATAATATTACATGGAAGTACATCTTAATGAATTTCTAGTACAGGGAAGTCCAAAGAAAAGAATGAAAAAGTAGTGATTATTGTTACTAAATTCACTGGCAAATAAATGCATTGCTAGAATAGTAAAAAAGAAAAGGATATTTTGTATTTTTTAATATATAAAGTAGGCCAGACATGTCAAAAATTATGGCAAAGACTTGCAAGATATATAATGACTACCTATAAATTGATAGCACAAAAGAAATAAAAAATAATATGTTCAAAGAGGGATATTTTTAATATTTAGGCCTCTGATTCACTTTGATTTTAATTTAGTACACAGTGAAAGAGATAGATCTAGCTTTGGCCTTTGACAGGTTAAAACCCAGTTTTTCTAGCACCATTTGTTAAAGAGGCTAACTTTCCTCCATTAAGGATATTTGGTTCCTTTGTCACAGATGAGGTCTCTTACTATATCTGGAATTGTTTCTGCATCTTCTAATCTGTTCCACTGATCCTTGGGTTTGTAGTATAGTTTCATGTTGAGGACCCCCCACCATGTGCTTCTTACCTAGAATTACTTTTGCTATTCTAGGTCTTTTGTGGTTCCAGATGAATTTTTAGACTATTTTTTCTAGATCTGTAAAATATATTGTTGGCTTTCAATTGGAATTGCATTGATTCTGTATCAAAGTTGAGGGAGTATAGCCATTTTGATGATATTGGTTATTGCTACCCAGGAGCAAGGAATGTCTCCATTTTCTGATATTGTCTTCTACCTCCTTTTTCAGAGTGCTATAGTTTTCAGAGTATAAATCTTTCATTTCCTTTGTTAGATTGATTCCTAGACATTTCATTTTTTTGGATGCTATTGTGAAAGGGAATGACTCACCAATTTCTCTCTCCATGTATCTGTTGTTTGTGTATATAAAAGCTATTGATTTTTTGAGCATTGACCTTGTATCCAGCTATGTTACTAAATTTGGTGATTAAGTCTAGCAGTGTTTTCATTGAGTTTTTAGAATCTTCTCTATAGAGTATCATGTCATCAACAAATAGTGACAGTTTAACTTCTTCCATTCCTATCTTTATTGCTGTTATTCTTTATCTTGTCTAATTGTGGTGGCTAATGTTTCTAGCACTATATTGAACAGGAATGGTGAAAGTGGACATCCTTGTCTTGTTCCTGATTTTTGTGTGAAAAGTTTCAATTTTTGACCATTTAAGATGATGCTGGCTGTTGGCTCCTCATATATAGCTTTTATTAGTTTGAATGAAGTCCATCTATTCCAATTTTCTGTACAGTTTTGATCATGAATGGGTGTTGTATTTTGGAAAATGCTTTTCTGCATCAATAGAGATGACCATATTTCTTTAGTCCTTGAGCCTGTTTATGTAGTGTATTACGTTTATTGATTTACGTATGTTGAACTATCCTTGCATCCCTGGGATGAATCCAACTTGGTCAGGGAGTATGACCTTCTTTATGATTCTCTGTATTCTATTTGCCAGTATTTTATTGAGAATTTTTACATCATTGTTCACTAGGAAGATTTGCCTGTAGTTCTCTTTTTCACTTGGAAGCAATGTAATGTTTGTTTCCAGGAATGAGTTTGAGAGCACTGCTTCCTTTTCAATTTCATTAAAAAGCTTGCGAAGTAGTGTTGTTAAGTCTTGTTTGAGAGTTTTGTAGAATTCAGTAGTAAAGCTATCAGGACCAATAGTTTTTTTTTTAATTACATTTTCAGTTTCAACATTGATATTGGGGTATTTAACATTTTTATATCTGCTTCATTCAACTGTGGAAGTTCATACGCATCTGGGAATGTATCCATTTCTTCTACATTCTCCCTCTTATTGGAGTACATATTTTCAAAGTAGGTGTTTATTATCCTCTGGACTTCCACTGGATCTATGATGATGTCCCCCTTTTCATTCCTAATAACGTAGATTTGAGCCTTTTCCTTCCATTGTTTGATAAGGTTGACTAAGTGTCCATCAATTTTCTTTATCCTTTCAAAAAGCAACTCTTTGATTCATTGATTTTTTTTCTATCATTCTTTTAGTCTCCATTGCATCCATTTCTGATCTTTATAATTTCCTTGCTAGTATGAGTTTTAGGTTTGTCATGCTCCTCTTTCTCTAGTAGCTTGAGGTCCAGCATTAGGCTGTTTATTAGAGCTCGCTCTCCTTTCCTGGGGTAGTCATTTAGTGCTATGGAATCCCCTTCGATAATTGCTTTCATTGTGTCCCATAAATTCCTGTATGTTTCAATGGGGTTATCATTTAATTGTAAAAATTGTTTGATTTCCTCTGTGACCCATTGGTTGTTTGGCACAGTGCTATTCAATTTCTAGGCGTTTGTTAAGAGCTTGGAATTTCTTTTGCCTTCAGCTCCAATTTCAAGCCACTATGGTTTGACATTATACAGGAGATAACTTCAATTCCTTTGGATTTACTTAAAGTTGCTCTGTGAACTAGCACGTGCTCTATTTTGGAGAATGACCCATGAGCATCTGAGAAGAATGTATATTCTGACTTTATGGGGTGAAATACTCTGTAGGCATCTATTAAGTCCATTTGTTCAAAGGTTTTGTTCAGTTCAAGTATTTCATTGTTGATGTTTTATCCAGTGGATCTGTCTAGTTGTAACCACAGGGCATTAAAGTTTCCTACAACTATAGTAATTAGTGCTTAGCTAGTTATTTCTATGTTGACTCTGAAAGATAATTTTGTGGGATACATCAATCTGGGTTGGAGGTTATTTTCTTCCATGACTTGAAAGACTTCACTCCAGATTCTCCTTACATTGAGCACTTGCATTGAAAAGTCTGCTGGGATCATTATGGGCTTCACTTTGTGTTTTTCTCTTTTGTGTAACTGCTTCAGTATTTCATTCCTTTGTTGGCTATCTGGAACCTTGATAATTATATCCTAAGGTATAGAATTTTTTATATCCCAGCCATTTGGAGTCCTATTTTTTGATCTCCATCAATAATTATTTTATATAGTTGGGTGCACTGGAATTTGGTGTATAAATATTTATGACTCTCATTTCTTTTCCATGGACTCTTCCCTGTACAAGGATGTAGTACCCTTCTTTGTCTCTTTTAATCAGTTTTGGTTTGAAATCTATTTTGTCTGCAAATGGTATAGCCACTTCTGCTTTTTGCAGTTTCTTGTCGCATGAAGAATTGTTTTCCATCTTTTACTTTAAGTCTATGGCTTTCTTTCTGAATTAGGTGTGTTTCTTGTAAACAGAATATTGTAGGATGTTGCTTCTTAATCCATTCTGCCAGTCTGTGTCTTTTAATTGGCTCATTGAGGGCATTGGCATTAATGATTATGACTGATATGGCCTGGTTTATACCTGTCATTCTGTTCTACTGTTTTTGGCTGTTTTATTTTTTGCTTTCACCCTTTCTCATTCAGTTTCTCATCTTGCCCAATGAGTTTATTCTGCTGAGTCTCATGAGTTGGTGATCTTCATTGCTTTTTACCAAGATATTCTTTAGAATATTTTGGAGTGTGGGTTTTGTATTTGTGAAGCATTTCAGGTGCTCTTTGTCATGGAAGTGTCTTATTTCTAGGTTGATTCTGAAAGATAATTTTGTGGGATACATCAATCTGGGTTGGAGGTTATTTTCTTCCATGTTTGAAACACTTCACTCCAGATTCTCCTTACATTGAGTGCTTGCATTGAAAAGTCTGCTGTGATCATTATGGGCTTCGCTTTGTATGTGTTTTTCTCTTTTGTATAACTGCTTTCAGTATTTCATTCCTTTGTTGGCTATCTGGAACCCTGATAATTATATCCTAAGGTATAGAATATTTTATATCACAGCCTTTTGGAGTCCTATATGCTTCATTTATCTGTAAGTCCGATTCTTTTCCTTTTCCTGTGAGGTTTTCTGCCATTATATCTGTGAACAGTATTTTATGGTTTTTTGCACTGTCTCCTCCTTCTTCAGTGACTCCAATCAGTCTTATATCATTCTTCTTTGAGTCATCTAGGAGCTACTGAATTGATTTCTCATGGTCCCTTGCCATTTTCCAAAAGTTGTTCCTTTTCTGTTCATTGTCTGTTATCCTATCTTCTAGGTCTGAAATTCAGTCCTCAGCTTCACTCATCCTACGTCACAAACTTTTACTTTTGTTTTTGATCACCTGGAACTCTGCTTGAAGCTGTTTAAAAAGTCCCATTGCTTTGTTACCTCAGATTCTATTGTGTCCCAGATGTCTTCTTTAATCATCTCTTTCACTGTGGACAGCATCTCTGTTTTCATCTCAGAGATTAGTTCTGATTTCCATTTTGGTAGATCTGCTTTTGTTACCAGCTCAGAGAGTCCTGGTGATTGAATTTCATTTTGCTCCATTTCCCTTTTGCCTGAATTCCCCTGTGATGGTGATCTTTGTATTTGGATTACTGAATTTTATCTCATTTCTGTTCTCTTGGCCACTGATGAAAGTCACTGCATGACCTAAGCAGTGCTTACTCAGACACACCCAAACAGGAATGGAGGTCCTGTGGGTTTCTGGTCTGGTCTCAATGGCAGGAAGGCTCCTGGCTGGTGGCCGAAGTCACTGTGTGACCTCTGCAGAGCTTACTCAGGTTTTTACCCAAACAGGAATGGAAATCCTGTGGGTT
>PVIC010005977.1:0-55717 GCA_004025085.1 Thryonomys swinderianus | reverse complement strand
TTTTTTTTTGCTTTTTGGAGACAGGGTCTTGCTTTGTAGTTCAGGCTGGCCCTGAGCTCACTCTGGTGCCCAGGCAAGCCGCCGCGAACTCAGCAATCCTCCTGTCTCTGCCTCCCGAGTGCTGGGATTACAGGCGTGAGCCACCACGCCCAGCATTATATGTGGTAACCGGGGATCGAACTCAGGTCCTTACGCTTGCAAGGCAGGCGCCGGAACCACTGAGCTAACCCTCCGGCCCTCCAATTCAATTCTTATTCTAGCTCCTCTGTAGGTAAAATTTCTCCTTGTCTGACTTCTTTCAAGAGTTTTTCTTTGTCTCTGACTTTCTACACCTCAAATGTCAGATACCTGTGCACTTATTATTTGCTTTTATTCTGGTTGAAGTTCTTTGAAATTCCTGGCCCATGCTTGATTTGAAATCTATTGTTAGATTTGTAAAATTGTTGGCCATTATTACCTCAAATATTACTACAATTTGGGCCCAAAATGTCCCTTGAAGACAAGCTGATGGGCTTTGGGAGGCGACTGAATCATGAAGACTTTACTGTCATTTGTGTATTAATGTGCTGATGAGATCATAATTTGATATCATTATAGAGAGGTGATGGGAATTTAGGAGGTGGACTCTTAGTCGTGATGCCATGACCCTGGAGACCTCATATTTGACCTTGATCCCTTCTTCTCGGGCTCTTTTCCCCTCTCTCTACTCTTCACCTGGTGTGAGGTGAGCAGGTTTTTCTGTTACACCTTCTGCTTTTATTTTCTCCTTCACCAAAGGTCAGTAATCCGGGAATGGCCATTGACTGAAGCATCTCAAATCATGAGCCAAACTCAACCTTTCCTTTGAGTTGCTGAAATTGGGTTATTTTGTCACAATGACAGAAAGCTAACAGAAATATTTTATCTCTTTTTGTATTTTTTCCTTCTCTAGTGTTTTTGTTGTGTCTGTTACCTCCTTTTAAAATTGTCCCAAACTTTGTTGTTATACAATAATACTTTGTTGTAGCACAACAACAGTTTGTTGTTGTAACTACAGTTCTTGAATATTCTATTGTATTTTTTCGTTCTTTGTACTTCAATTTAGAAGCTTTCATTGTCATTTGAACAAGCTCACTGATACATTTCTCAGCTGTTTGTAGCTTGGTTTGCTTATCAAAGGCACTTTTCATTTCTGTTACAGTTTTTTATTTTTAGTAAAGTTTGGTTTTTACTTAGAGTCTTCATTCCTATAATTACATTAATTAGTTATTCTTGTGTGCTCTTTAGTTTTTCTATTAGATTCACTAGCATAGTTTAAATTTCTCATGTGATCATTCAAAAAGTCTCTGTCATATTAAAGTCTGATTCTGATGATTACTTTTCCTCTTTAGACTTTTTTGCCTTCTAGTATGCCTTGTTATTTTTGTTGAAAGCCTGGGGTGATGTATTTGGCAAAAAGAACTGAAGGAAGTAGGCCTTTTTCTTTTAAAATGAAGGCTTATGTTTATTTGGCTGACACTGTTTCCTATTTTCTGTAGCTGTGATGTCAAAGACTAAAACTTTCTCTAGCACCCTTGATTTTGTCTCCTCTTCCATCTTTAGGTTTTCTTAGAGACTCCTCACATAGAACTTTAGGCTTATACTTCTTTTAGCTAGAATCCCATTATTATCTAGGATCCCTATTAATTCTGTGGTAAAGTGTGAGAGAAAGGAAAAGAGGCTCCAACCTTCTGATCAGGTCCAGTCTTTCTGTGAGTCAGAGTTGAATATTTCCCTTTCCTCTGAATAGGTTCTAGTCCAACTCATGTTGGCAAGGCTCTAGTAATGCAGTTTATCTAGAGGGCAGGCCACACTGGGGAAAGCAGAGAACTCTGGGCATATTTCAAAATGACTTTCCTTTGATCCCTCCCAGAAACTGTCAAAACAGAACAGTGATTGTAAACGTTTCAGAAACCAAGTGACACACTACAGTCCAAAATCTACTTCTTTATCACAAAGTGCCAATGCTGCAACTAAACTTGAACACTGAGGTTTTAGCTTAGAAAAACAACTCAGACATTAATATCTTTTAAAAAAATTCTATTGGTACATTTTAGATATATATAATCATAACATTGATCACAGGAATTTGTACTTATGCGTAATATATCTTGCTTCTTTTTCCCCCCCATTTCCCTCCTTTTCCTTCCACTTCACTTTATTTCATTTGAGAGTATAGTCTCAACTGGATAAAGAAGATGTGTTTTTTTTTAAATGGAATATTACTCCACCATAAAGAATGACAAGATTCATTCATTTATATGCAGATGAAGACACCTGGAGAACACACTAATAAGTGAAATAAATAGAACACAGATATGCAAATGCCGGATCTTTTCTTTGATATAAGCACCTGTAGATGTAAATGAGTTCTAGAATGTATGATAGTTTTTGTAGAATGGGAAATATCCAAAAGGAATTTGGTGTGGGAACGTAATGGGGGGAAGGAATAAATATGATTCAGAAAAAAATAAGAGTATGTATATAGGGGGTGGGGAGGGGGTGGGTGGGCAGGGATGTGGGTAAAAATGAGAATTGACCTATGTCACATATGGTACAAATTCCCCAATGTTGTGTGTGATTGTGAGCTGTGTATATAATGTATCAATAAAGTTTACTGAATAATGAAAAAAAAAGACTATAGTCTCAAGGTGCCCATTCACCTAGAAAAGTCTGAAGCACACCCTTCTTTATGGCAGAGTAGTATCCCACTGTATAGAAAAGAAAGCCACATTCTTGTAATCCATTCATTGCCAATGAGAATTTGGGCTGTTTCCAAGAAGTAATTATTATAAACTGTGCCACTATAAATATTAATGTGCATATATTTCTGTGGCATGACACTTTAAATTATTTTTGGAAGATACCAAGAAGAGCAATAGCTGGATCAAACTGAACCTCTAATTTTAGCTTTATGAGGAATCTCCACACTGATTTCCACAGTGGAAATCAGTACACATTCCAATCAGCAATGGAAAAGGCTTCCTTTTCACCACAGCCCTGACAGCAATTGCTATTGGTTGATTTCTTGATAATAGTCATTCTTTCTAGAGTCAGAAGAAATCCTAGTGGTATATTAATTTGGTTCTCTTGAATGACTAGTAAGGTTGAACATTTTTTTCATATATTTATTTGTCATTTCTACTTCTTTGTGAAGTGTCTATTCATTTAAGATGTATGATTTTGGATTGGGTCTTGAAATTTGTGGGTTCTGATTTTTTTAGTTCTTTATATATTCTAGATATTAGTTCTTTGAGGGGAGGAACAACTGGAAAAATTGTTTCTTACATTGTGGGTTATCACTCTGTTGGTGGTTCCTTTTGCTATGCAAAAGCTTTTTAATAAAATGATTTCTCTGCTATTGATTCTTTGTGATTTTCCTGTATTTTTCCATAAAGTCTTCATGTATATCTCTGTCTTCAAGAATTCTACCTATTCTATATTATAATATATCCAGTGTTTCTGTTTTAATATTTAGATCTTTGATCATCTTGATTTTAGTTTAGTGCATGGTGAGAGATACGAGTGTGTGTGGAAAGCCAGTTTTTCTAGCACTATTTATTAAAGAGTCTATCTTTCTTCAGTGAAGGTTCTTGGCTCCTTTGTCCAAGATAAGATGATTGCGTGTGTTTGGAGTTGTTTCTCCATTTTTCAGTCTGTTCCATTGATCCTCAGGTTTGGTTTATTTTATTTTATTTTTTTGCCAGTCCATGCTTTTTTTTTTCTTTTTAAAATCAAAATAGCTTTGTAGTACAATTTCAAGTCAGGGATATGATGCCTTCTGCCCTGCCTTAGTTGGCTACAATTGCTTTTGCTATTCTAGGTCTCTTCTAATTACAAATGAATTTTAGCATTGTTTTGCCTACTTCTCTGAGATATGCTTTTGGCACTTTGATTGGGATTCTGTTAAATCGTTATAACCATTTTGGAAGTGTAGCCATTTTCACTAGATTGGTCCTTTCTATCCAAGAACAAAGGATAACTTTTCATTTTCTGATATCCTCTATGAACTCTCTTTCTCAGAGTACTGGAGCTTTTCAATGTAGAGGTCTTTTATGACCTTCTCTATATTGATTCCTAGGTATTTCACTGTTTTTGGTTGCTACTGTGAAAGGTGTTGTTTCCCCAATTTCTCTTTCAGTGAGTTTGTTATTTGTGTACAGGAATGCGGTTGATTTTTGAGTGCTGAATTTGTATCCAACTATGCTACTGAATTTGGTTATTAAATGTAGAAATTTTTTGATGGAGTTTTGGGATCTTCTATGTAGAGTATCATGACATCTGCAAATAATAATAATTTAACTTCTTCCTTTCCTATTCATATTCCTTTTATTTCACTTATTGAATTGCTCTGGCTAATATTTACAGGCATTATTCTAAAATATTTCCAAAATTCTTATATTGAATAAGAGCGATGATAGTGGACATCCTTGTCTTGTTTCTGTTTTTAGAGTGAAAGCTTTCAGTATTTGTCCATTTAGTATGATGTTGTCTGTTGGTTTTCCGTGTAGATGGATTATATCTTATGGAGATAAAGACCATCTATTCCAATTTTCTATAGGGCCTTCCCTTTCATCAGAAATGGGCGTTGGACTCTGTCAAATGCTTTTTATGCATCTACTGAGATGATCATGTGGTTTTTATCTTGGTTCTATTAATATGGTCAATTACATTTGTTCATTTGTGTTTGTTGATACATTCTTGCATGCCTGGGATGAATCCTACTTTGTCATGGTGTATAAACTTCTTAATGATTTACTGTATTCTGTTTGCCAGTATCTTATTGACCATTTTTGCATCCATGTTATTTAAGGAGACTGGGCAATAGTCTTCTTTTTTGTTTGAATCCTTTTCTGGTTTCGTATTAAGGTAATGAATGCTTCCAAGAATGAATTTGGGAGTGTTGCTTCCCTTTCAATATCATTAAAGAGTTTGAGAAGTACTGGCATTAGATCTCCAAATTTATTGTAGAATTCAGCAGTGGATCTGTCAGTAGCTTGGCTTTTCTTTGTGGGTAGGTTTTTAATTACTTCTTCAACCTCACTGACTATAAAATTGGATTATTAGAATTTTATATCTTCTTGATTCAGCTTTTGTAACTTATATGTATCTAAAAATCTGTCCATTTTTTGTTTTCCATCTTATAGAATATATTTATTCTATATTTTTCTTATATATTTATATAATATATTTTCAAAGTAGGTATTTATGATCTTCTGGATTTCTGCAAGAACTATTGTAATTTCACCCTTTTTATCCTTATTTGAATGGATTTGAATATTTTTCTTTCCTGTTTTGACAAAGGTGGTGAAAAGTTTGTCAATTTTATTTAATATTTCAAAGAACCAACTCTTTGATTCATTATTTGTATTGTTTCTATAGTCTCAATTGTATTAATTATGCACCAGTCTACAGGTGTACCACCCTGAATGCACCTGATCTCAACTAATTTATTCTCCAGTAGCTATAATTTTCTCCATCTCTGAGTTTTAGGCTTTAATTGCTCTTATTTTTCTAGATGTTTGAGGTTCAACACTGGGTTATTTGAGCTTGGTGAGTTTTTTGGATGTGGGAATTAACCACTATAAATTTCCCCGGTAGGAATGCTTTTGTTGTGTCACATAAGTTCCAAGATGTTTTATGGGTCTTATCATTTAATTGTAGAAACTATCTAATTTCTTTTTAAATTTCATCTGTGATGCATTGATTGTTCAGGAAGACATTATTTAATTTTTATGTGTTTATGAAGTTTGTATGGTGTCTTCTGCTATTGATTTCCAGTTTCATTGCATTATAGTCTGATAATATCCAAGGAAAAATTTAAATTCCTTTGCATTTACATAAGCATGTTCTGTAAACTAAGACATGGTCTGTTTTGGAGAAGTTGGGAAGAATGTGCAGCTGAGAAGAATGTGTATTCTGATATGGGGTGGAACGCTCTGTAGACATTTACTAAGTCCGTTTGTTCAGAAATTTGGTTCAGTTTTGGTAGTTATTTGTTGGTTTTTTTGTCTATTATTTTATTTGTAACAGTGGGGTATTGCAGTCCCTTATTACAACTGTAGTAGTGCTTATTTGATTTTTCATGTTTGATAATATTTGTTCTACATAGTTGCATGTGGTAGTATTTGGTGCATACATATTTATGGTTGTTATCTCTTCCTCTGGGACTGTTCCCTTTATAGGATTTAGTATCCATTTTTGTTTGTTTTAATCAGCCTTGGCTTGAAATCTACTTTTGTTTGTCATAGCTAAAATAGCTTGTCCTGATTTTATCCAGGTTCCTATCATATAGAGTGTTGTTTTTCATTCTTTGATTTTCAGTGTGTGAATTCCTTTTTAAATTAGATGTGTTTCTTGTATGCAACATATTGTTGACTCTTGCTTCTTGATCCATTCTGCCTCTGTTTCTTTTGATGGGCAAATCAAGACCCTTTATATTAATGTTTATTACTGAAATTATTGACTTATCCTCTTCATGTCATTTTCTGGTTTTAGCTCCCCATTTCCCCCTCTGTTTAATTACTTGTCTTGCGTGGTGGATTCTTCCTTTTGGGTCTCTTGCAGTTGAAATATTTGTTATCTCTTTTTAGAATGTATTTCATAATATTTTGGAGTGCTGGAGTGGATTTCTTCAAGTGTTTTTTGTCATAAAAGCATCTTATTTCTCCATCAAGTTTGAAAGATAGTTTTATGGGGTACATCGGTCTGGATTAGAAATTGCTTTATTTTAGCACTTGAAATACTTCACTCCAAGTTCTCCTTGGTTTAAGCATTTGTATTAAGAAGTCTGCTGTGATTCTGCTGGGCTTTCCTTTATAAGTTATTTATTTCTTTTCTCTAATAGCTTTTACTATTGTTCTTATGTTGAATTTCTGGAATTTTGACTATTATATGCTTTTGTGTAGATTTTTTTTGATCATGACTAATAAGAGTTTTATATGCCTTACTTATCTGTACGTTAAATTCTTTTTCCACACATGGGAAATTTTCTGTCATTACTTCTACAAACAGATTTTTTTATGTTATTTGTGTTATCTCCTGATTTTTCATTGATTCTGAACAATCTTATGATACTCTTCTTTGCATTATCTCTCAGCTGTAGTACTGATTTTTCATGGTCCCTTGCTATTTTTAAGAAA
The DNA here is from genome assembly GCA_004025085.1 of Thryonomys swinderianus. Classification (NCBI taxonomy): domain Eukaryota; kingdom Metazoa; phylum Chordata; class Mammalia; order Rodentia; family Thryonomyidae; genus Thryonomys; species Thryonomys swinderianus. Next base: position 48,557 of record PVIC010005977.1, on the reverse strand, counting down.
TCGTTCTTTTCATGACCATTAAGTGCAATCTTATCTTCTATGTTTGATATTCTGTGTTTTTACATTGGCTCATTCTGCTGCTTGTACTTTCAATGGAATTCTGAATTTTCTGGATATTGGTTTGAATCTGTTTCATTGCTTTCCTATGTTTGGCATTGATGATTTCCATCATTTTCCTAAGCTTTTCTTTTCTTTTTAAAAGTCTATATCTGTCCTAGAGGCACCAATCATGTCCTTTGTTATGGTCACCATATTTGTAGTTATCTGAAAAATTATTTTTGATTTTATTTTTTTCTAGAACCTTATTCATTTTTTTTAGAACCTTGCCACTTCCGCTGCCATCAGTTCAGAGAGTCTAGATGGGGGACTTTCAAACTGTTCTACCTCCTTGCCCCTGAGTTTGCCACTGGTGAGCTGGAAGTTGTGTTGCATCTTGCTCCCATATCTTCTCATTTTCAATTCTTTTAGCTTAATTTCTATAAATTGTAAGTTGCCTATGGCAGATGACTTTATTGATAATATCAAGAATGCTTTAGAAATGACTAATTTTTCTTTTTTGAGACAGGGTCTCACTCTGTAGTTCAGGCTGGCCCTGAGCTCACTATGTAGTCCAGGCGAGCCTTGAACTCAGCAATCCTCCTGCCTCTGCCTCCCAAGTGCTGGGATTACAGGTATGAGCTACCACACCCAGCATTAGAAATGACTAATTCTTAAAGATGTCTTTCAGGTAAAGCTAGCTTGGATTTTGAGTCTGTTGCACGATCCTACTGTTCAGTTCACTGAGGATGAAGGGTTGATGGCTATTTGGCCTAGCCTCTGGTTGTTTGGCACTGGCCTCTGGTACTGTTCATGACACTCAGGCAATCTCAGACTAGACATATCAGGAAGAACAACTGATGAGAATAGTTGTGTCACCTTGGCTAATGTAGTACAATCAGCAATACTAATAGAATCAAATACAACCTAGAAAATGACAAACTGTGTTAGCTATTAATCTGTCACCTTTAACTGTATGAACTAGATTTGTCACTATGTAACAATCTAAAACAAATAAGAGGGAAAACAGAGAAATAGAAGAGAAAGAGATGAGAACTAGGCTGGAGGACAAGGGAAGATTATATAGTCTTTGGGAAACTGCTGAAGAAGATAGGAAGGCTTGAGAGAATGATCAGAAAGAAGAAAAAACAACAACAAAATAATTAGAAATAATGGTAACACATAAATATAAGAAAAAAAAGAAAACATGTCCACTTAGGGAAGTGTCTCTGCTGTGACTGGTAAACAGAGTGAGCAGAGAGGTCCTACATCTATATTTATTAATCCCAGCCTCCAAATTATGGTGGGGTAATGGGTAATACCAGAAAATCTTCAGTTCTATTGAGGTTCAGGTTAGTTTCTGGTTATGAGGCTGGAACCAAATTTGTTCAGCTTGCCATACTCTGTTTGCCTCCTACCTGCTTTAACTCATCCTCCTGCTGGCTCGAACGTGGCTCCTTGATCCTCTTGCGGACTTGAACTCAGTTCCACCTCACCTTGACACTGGAAGCCGCTAGATGGAGCCAACTCCCAGCTGCTTTCCATTCCGAGCTCAGACCCTCTCCAAGATGGCTACTGGGGACTCACTTCCCTCTGTCTTTTCTTCCTCATATTGCTATATTCCAGCATCTGGAAAATAAATCTCAGAGAGGCTGTTTCTCTGCTGTCACCACTTCACCACTTTTCCAGGAGTCCTCTAGAATCAGGATGTGAAGTTGGATGTTCTTGTTCATTTCCCATGTTTTGGGAGAGTGGTCCTCTTGCTCTGGGTTGCACTAACTTATTCCGCACATGGCCTTCATATGTTCCCTACATGGGGTACCAGTTGCTGTAACTCATAATCTTGACATCATGCAAAGGATGAAAAGTTACTCATAGACTACTCAGAGTCAGTGTCCAATTCCTACTCCAAGAGGATCCAAGGGGCTACTATTAATCAAGAACCTTCATGGTGAGAAAGTCTCAAAGGAGAGCCCACTAACATTTTTTTTTGTCCTAAAAGAAAAAAAAAGCAATAAAGAAAAATGTCATAGGTTTTCTACCACTGGAATACACTCATTTGTTACTTCTGCTTCTGGCTTGTATTCCTTTGACATATCTCCTTCAGGCACAACTCTAAGGAGGCAGAATTCTATGACTAGCTCTACCACTTCTGTCCTACATATTTGTATCCTGTGTAGTCACCTCCCCGTAGGTACATGTGGAATTCAAGGGTTGCTTCTAGTCAATAGAATGTATCAGATCTGTTAAGGTCCAGATCAGTTGACTTTGAGTTAAAAAAAAAAGGGATTACTTAGGTGGGAAATATTTAATGAGGTGAAAATCCCTAATAGAGAGACTAGGCCATAGCCAACATGAGAGATGCTCCTTGCTAGTCTGTGACATTCCCCACTCAAGGTTCCATCTGAGAGAACAGTCTGGTAAAACCATATTTGCAGCTTTCTGAAACCCTGAGCAGAGGATTCAGCTAAGATCCCCAGAAACTGTGAGATACTATGAGCTGTATTATACTACTTAGTTTGTAGTACTTCTTAATGTAGCAATAGAAAACCACTATAGGTAGTTTGGCACAATGGAAAAACCCAGTTTAGCTTTAAATACACTTGGGTCTAATTCCTAGCCATATTGCTAGCTGTGGCACTTCTGATGAAGTTTTTAGGACTTCTGAGTTTCTGTTTTCTTGTGCGTAGAACAGAAAAATATTTTTTGCTTGAGTGGTAAGCAGACTTGAGGAATACAGATATGTACAGAAAAGTTTCTCGTCAATACGTGCAATGCTGTCACATCTCAGGAACTATAAGAGCCATTATTCATGTGGTCACTAAGATGATCACACTTGCTGAAGGGTAAGATGAGTCAGAGCAGTGAGTTTCGGAAAGTGCTCTTGAACTGAAGCTTCTTACTCTGTCAGTCTCTTTCCAAAGGGAAAGTTTAGCTCCTTTGTACCCTCAGAAGTTGAGTGAATTCGTGTAAAGTCAACTCTCTTGAGGAATTTTGACTTGTAGTTTTCAGAAGGTTTTACTCAGGTGGGGTCTGGGGACGAACTTTCTGATGTCCAGGTCAAATCTCTTTTACTTGCAACGGAGACTTCAATTCATGCTTGTTTTTTTTTTTTTTTTTTTTTTTTTGAGACAGGGTCTTGCTTTGTAGTTCAGGCTGGCCCTGAGCTCACTATGTAGCCCAGGCAAGCCTCGAACTCAGCAATCCTCCTGTCTCTGCCTCCTGAGTGCTGGGATTACAGGCGTGAGCCACCACGCCCGGCACAATTCATGCTTGTTTTGTAATAAAAGGTCATTTTATTTTTCAGATTCCCAACTGACAGAGTTTGGAGTCTTAGTCATTAGAATAATAATTACAAAGCAACATGCAGCATGCAAGCCACTTTTTATAAACCTCACCACAGTGCTGTAAAACAAGCATTGTTTCCAGAATTTTGTAAGTGAATGAATGAAAGCTCAGAGAGGGACAGAAAGGAGAATTGACTTTAGGTGTGTATCAACGAAGTGCTTTATTTTCCCTTGCACCATGCTGCCTGGCTTCCAAATTTTATGAACTCATTCCTTCCTTTTTCCCCTGAGATAATCAGTCCATTTGGTTGTGTACCTCTGAGGGCCTTAGCACTATTCCTATGTCTTCAAACCAAAGAGGTAGTTAAAATTATTACCAGCCCATAAATCCAGCCACCTGGTCACGGTGCTGCCTAGAAACATCTCACTATATATTGTGGGTACACGTGAGCCAGCAGCATGATGCTTTACCATTTCTTAATTACTCACAGACTTGATGTTAATCAGCCCTACCCCTGGCTTTTCTTACAGTGTGTATGTATGCTTGTTTCCCTTTAGAGGAAGGCAGGCTTTCTGAAAAGGGGAAAATAAAAGCCACATGCAAAAGCAGAGTGAGAAAAGTTATTAAATTTACTATTGACAAATTTAATAGCTCACTTCAAAATAAGAATGCCAGTGTCTGAGAGCACTAGAAAATCTATAAAGGACTAGATAATGAATAAACATATTTGCTAAAATACAGTGCCTTTATTTACTGCCTTTGTAAAAATATTTTACACATCATCCTGGTACACTATACCCATTATCATCTATTTTATTTCCATTTCTTTCCCTTGCTTGTTAGAATTTTTGAGATTTTCACTTGCCTGCTGTTTTAATGACAGTCTTGACAGTCATTTTGCTTTGCTGCCTATAATGAGCGCAAAGGCCTGCTTTGTACATCTGCTCTCTATACAAACGCTTAGTGTGATTTTACAAGTAGGGTTCTCACATGGTCTCTGGGAGTACTGTGGGCTCAGGGTGGCCCTGCTAAGCTGGAATGTTTGACTGCATCCGTTAACTTCTACTGAGTTTTCTTGCAAGAGCCGAGTGGACTTAAGTCTCTATCCCAACACATGGGTTTAAAAGACTTAGCTCTGTTGAAGTCTTATCATCTGACCCTGCACCCATCAGCTTCCTTCCTCCTTGGGATGAGAACCGAAACTGGGTCTAGGGCCTTCTTTTTTCCTCTATAACATGACGGTAGACTCTTCAACTTTCCTTCAACCATTTTGCATCTTATGTCTTTCTTTCTCTTGCAAAAAATGACTTTTTCTTATTATTCTCAACAGAGGAACTCAGAGTTCATGACCAGTGGAACTCAAGACATCTTGAATCAGAATAATATAAATCACAGAAAGTTACATGCACTATAGATTCAAATATCACATGAAGGCATTCTGGAGGGCCAGAAACAATTTGTGTGTTTTGGCTGGTTGTAAAGAAAACCTAGAATTTGGTAAAATGTTGTAAATTCCTTAGTATTTAAAGGCACAGACTCTAAACTTTAACTCCTTATTTATTTATTTATTTATTTATTTATTTATTTATTTATTTATTTTGAGACAGGGTCTCGCTTTGTAGATCAGACTGGCCCTAAGCTTACAATGTAGCCCAGGCAAGCCTTGAACTCAGCAATCCTCCTGTCTCCGCCTCCCGAGTGCTGGGATTACAGGCGTGAGCCACCACGCCTGGCACTGTGGTATGTGGTATTGATTGCTGGTGGGCGTGAGTCACCACGCCCAGCATTGTATGTGGTTACCAGGATCAAACTCAGGGCCTTGCGCTTGCGAGGCAGGTACTGGAACCACTGAGCTAAATCTCCAGCCCTAAACTTTAACTCTTTTAAGTAGAATTGTTATTGGAATATACACACTACAAAATTTAGTATTATTTGTAAAAATGTAGTGTTTTGAGATGTGCGATGATTCACCACAAAAAATTATGATATTTCAAATAGAGTGTAAGTAAGAATTAACCCATACTTGGTCTTATGTTGTTTAAGTACCTTTCTGGTGTGAAGAACTGAAAGAGAACAAAGTACAAAGGAAAGTGCTAAGCTGTGTGATGTAAGCTCTGTGGTTGCACCATATGAGATCGATCCGTGGATCCTCCGGGGTCCTAGTTACTCATCTGTAGGGTGCGTCAAGCACCATGATCCCTCTGAATTTATAACTACAAGATCTAAGACTTTTGGGAAAATTGAGCAAGCTTAGTAGTGGATTCCGTAGAATCAGTTCCTCTCTGTTTTCCTCTTGCTCACCACATCTGGAAGGCACCAGCTTTGAATGCTAGGATCTGGCCTCGCTAAAGAAAACAGGTTAGTTTTGCACTTAGAGAGTTCATTCCCCCTTCAACTGTGCCCGACTGTTTTCATGCCTAGGTCCAGGACTTCTTTTCTAGCCTTGGAATGGGCCCCCTCACATCAGCCCCAGGTTGGCTATGGGCCTCTGGAGCAGCTGCTGTCCAAGCGGCACTGCTCATGTCCTAAGCTGACACATGACAACTTCTATTAGGCTGAGGTCCTCCATGGGAAGCCAATGGACCCTATCAGCCATCTCCCTTCTGTTTCCCCATCTGCTGGCTCCAAGGGAGGTAGTGGCAGAGCTTAGGTTAAAGAGCACATCTGAAGTGAGACCATGGCAGAGACCTAGAGTGGTCACCCTCTCTCTTTGTCAGATGCTGCCTGGCACCAGTGAAACCTGTCCCTTAGGAGGCAGTGGGGTGGCTCAAGCTGGCCTGGCCCATGTTAAGGGTACCCTGTCTGCCCTCTCTCATCCCTGCCAGGAATGTCCACGTGGAAATCACATTTGAGGCTTCAGTTAAACATGATCAGGTGTTTCACAGAGGCAGTGCCAGAGGATTCTTGGCATGTCCTTTGCACTTGTTTGAATGTTGTGACCTTTTATGCTTACTCTGATTCGTGTGTGTGTGTGTGTGTGTGTGTGTGTGCATGTGTGCCTGTGCATATGTGTGTGGAAATGTGTGTGTGTGTGTCGTAGGTCTCTTTCTCCATCTTTAGAACATTGCTCTACATAAAACAAGAGAAGCAGCTACACTGGTTGGGGGGAGCTGGGGCAGACTGGGTAAGGGAGGGGCTCGGAGGGTGAGAGGGGCCAGGCCATGTGTTCTGCCGGTTAGTGCAATGGGCTGGCAAGGGGGGAGGCTGCTGTGCAGGGACCTCTTCTCTCAGCCAGGGATCCCACAGATTCCCAGACGCTACAGCTTGAAGGGAGGGGCCTGAGAGATGATGTAGTTCAGGTCCTTCATTTTCTGAAGAGGCAAAGGGGATCTGGAGAGGGAGAGTGGCTTGTGACAGGCACAGTTAGTCAGTGGCACGAGCTGCCCCAGGGGCTAGGCTGTGTGCATGCTGATCTTTATCTGTCGGCTCACTTGTGTCAAACACTGGCACCATCGTAGGGTTGCTGTCCAAGAAGTTGCTGTGGACTCAGTGAATGACATTGCACCTTCTTCCACCATGCAAGACCCTAAGACTGCATGTTTAGGGTGACAGTGGCTCCATTTTTGGTGTAGTCTGGTCTCTATCCCTGGCAGAAAGGCACCCGTTTATATAATAAGCCGTACGGTCTCATTACATATGCTCTCACCTTTCTAGAATACCTCTTCTTGAAATATAAACTCCTGAGCTAACAAGTTGTCCCTAGGACTGCCAATCCGAAGCTGCCTGGAAGGTTGTGGTGAGTTCTTTCATGCAGGCGGCGGGAGACCTAGTGGCTGTGTGTGCATGGAGCAGGTCACCCAGGACTTGATTCAGCATGACAGGGCTTCAAAAGCCATTCTCTAGAATTCATTCTCCTCTTTATGATGAAGAAACGGTACTGGGTGATTTCTAAGGCCCGTGACAGCCCAAAAAGGTCCATGAGGCAGCTTAAGTGGACATCCTGCTCCTTGCCACATCTGCCTCTTCTTCGATAGGAGCTTCCCGGCCCAGGCTGCAGTTGCTGCCTCCTGTTCCTTCCCTCTGTTGTCAGGCCCTAAGCCCTGGGTTTGAAGAGCACTCAAGGACACACAGAACCTGGACTCCTGCGTCCAGCGCTGAGGAGTCTTGCCCTCCGTACTTCTTGTTCACCTACATGGGGAGCAAGAGTAGGGGCCTCCAGGTAGTAGGACATGGACGCTGGGGACAGATTGCTAACTCTCCAGTATGAGACTGCTTTCTAGGGGTTCCGCCACAGAGGAAGGGGTAACAAAGCAGTCCCTGTCTCTCAGGCTCTCATACTGACTCAGAGAATACTCTTCTTGGAGAGAGCTTGCTTACAAAGATGTGCCACATGTAAGGCATGGCTTTGCTTTTCTCAAAGGGAGCAGCAAACTCCTGCTGAGTTTATTGAGAGCTGGGGAGTATCAGGAGCCCTCACCGAGTGGCAGTTGAGAAAGTCAGACTGCCTGGGTCTAAGACCTATTTCAGCCCCTTTAGTTTTATAAGTCTACTTTCTGTAAGTGTCATTCTTAATCACCTTCATTATCTTTTTTTCTCTTTTGCAAAGAGCTATCCTCACAGGGCTATTCTGAGGATTAAAGGAGATAATTCTTAGTACAATCAGAATACAGTGCCCACAGGGCTTTGTAATCGTAATGAACACACTGGGCTTTGGGTACTTACGACCGCCTGATATATTAAAAAGGGCCTATGCCTTTGACAGATGAAGCAGAAGTCTGGTCTGTGCACTTGAACGGCACTTTAAGCATCAGGCCAGTGTAGCAAGAGGACAAAGAATTCTGCAGTCACTCTGGGGCGGCTGCTCTCACCAGTGAGTCACTAATTACTAATGGGCATTGGGAGTCCCTTCGAAGGGAGAGCGTGGCGTATCTGAGCCTCAAGAAATCTCGGCCCTGGTGCTGGTGAGTTGGTCTCAGGTTCTTCTCCAAGGGCCAGAGGGGAGAGATGTGGGGAGGTTGTAAGGGACCACTGAGTTCTAATTATTCTAATGTGTTTATGGCAGTGAGTAAAATTCATAGGCCTTTTATGAGCTCTGCCTCCCGTGCTCACAGCTGTTCCTCTTCAGCCAGGCTGTGAACGGTCCTGAAAGGAGTTAGTGTGAACTGAGGCTCCTTCCCCTCCCATATCTAGGTGGCTCTGGGGGGAGGGGGAGCAGAGAAGGAAAGGGAAAGGCTGCATGGGGGTTCTTCCGCCCCCAGAATTTAGATTGACCTCAAAGGCTCTGACCGTGTTCTACCCCAGGGTATAGTCGAGGGAGAGACAAAGTAGGGTTAGGATTGATTCATTCTCTGACTGAGAAGCTGAGGTCCAGCAACCTTTGGGATCCAAATGTTCTCACCTCTGATCTTTCCCTGGTGATATCCACAGTCCTAAAAGATAACTGACTAGAGTTTGGGGCAAAGGGAGTCCCCTCAGGTGGCCTTTGTTGATTCAATTCATATAGAATTCTGACTTGGCTTTCTTTTACTGGCTAAAGCAAGGTTTCCTTAACCCAAAACTAATCAAAAGTATTGTGAAGCCAGTTTAAGACTGGCTCTCATCTTAATGTGGAACGGAAGTAGGCTTGCTCCGGACTCTGATACATACTAGCCACGTGGACAGCGAGCCCAAGTCCCCTCCCCTGGACACGAGGATAATGAGCAGACAAAGGTCTGTTAGTAAGAGGCAATAAGATCATGTGTTCAGTGCTAGCAGTGTTAAATTTAATTTCGTATAGCCTCCTCCTCTCTTGTCTTAATTCCATGTCATATTGTTTCTTTAGCATCATTCTTCCAATTTTAGTATATGTGCTGCCAAAGTGAGCACATCTTTACTATCATTCTTAATTTATGGTTCTTGTATGTTTTTTTTTTTAAGGCTCAATGGAGGAGCCAGTAAGAGCATGAGTCATGCAGAAAAGAGTAGCCAAATATCACCTCCACCTGTCTGATTTAGGTACAGTAATCTGGCTTATTAATAGGAAGTCATTTGTCACCCAGGTGCCTAGGAGGCCAAGTGCTCCATGTTCAAATTGCATAAAAATTATTACAGAGATAAGCCTGAAGAAGCTGTTCTCTGGTGCCAGTGACCCCAGGCACAGATAAAAAGTGACGTAGCTTCAGTGGAATAGATAGAAGGTTAGACTCTGGGGAGCAGAAGTTGAAGCATTACATGTATGCTGTTGGTGTCTTCCCCAGGAGGGCTGTTTCAGCAGGAGGCCTATGGGGAGGGGCTGTGAAAGTTTCACTCTAAAGATGCAAGGGTGATTGACTTCCTTTGGCCTTTTTTCCCCCATGACTGATTTTGTCATTCAGTCCTCAAGGACACACTAGCTTGTGGCTCTTATTAACTGGGAAGTGATCTTAATGTGTTCACTTTGCAGTCAGAATGGAAGTCCTAGAGACATGAAAAGAGTTGGTGTGGACCTCATGCCCAGAAAACAGGCTCTAGAGTGCATATCTTCTGATTTTCCAGCCAGCTGGTTATGGAAAGCAGCCTTCAGATGGTCTGCTGAGCCCTACCCCCTATTATACCCTCATGTGATCCACTTCGTCGAGAGTTACCTGAGCTTATCCACCCAGACCCAGTGAAGCAGAGTACAGCAGAAGCCATGAAATGTCACTTGCAATATTAGGTTGCAAAAGGACTGAGATGCCTTCTCTCTCCCTCTCACCCCAGGCATTTAATAAAGACATTAATAGCCCCAAGACTTGTTTCATCCATAAACTCAAACTGTGGCATGGGAGGAAAATGTGATGCAGGACTAGACCTCACCTTTGCAGTGAAGATGGGTAGAGTTAGGTATTCAGTGAGCAACACCCTTCCTCGTGTCTGGGTTCTACAGACGTGAAATCCACTTGCACACAGATGACTTCAGTTTCCTCATTCCCACCACAAGTGCATGACGTTATCTCACTACGTGAGCCGCCACACACAATTGTTGGTTCTTCCACTCTTTGCTCAGGTGCCAGAACTATCAAAGCAGCCTAGTCTCACCCAGGCCGCATGAGAGAGAAAGGCAAGGGCTAGATTTACCAGCTGGGAGACCTGATGGTTACTTCTTTGGCTTTGTCCTCTGCCTGAATGACAAAGCACTAGCATCTGTGGGCTGTCCCGGAGGGCGCTGGAAGCATCTGACCTTTTCATCCCAGGGAGTCTGTGGTCTTAAGGGAAGAATGACATAATAGCCCTCTGTTCTTAGTGGACTGTGCTGAGCTAAGCTGGGAGAATCGTAAAAGCCCCGGGGTGAGCGAGAGTTCTCTGAAAGTCTCCTTGCCTATTCTTCTGCCTCTGGCAAGGGCAGCTAATTGGCAATTTAGTAGGTCAGAGGTGCAATGAGAAGGTGAGTCTGACCCCCTTTTCATTTAGAATGTGCAGAAAGTTGCTACAGTTCTATCAATTATCAGTCTGTTATCTCTTGCTCTTTATGGTCAGTTCTTCCTGCTGCTCTTTTTAGCCAACAGTCCCCTGTGTTTTGGGTTTAAAAAAAAAAATCTTTATTGGTACATTGTATATACATGTCACATCATGATCACACTCAATACTGGGGATTTGTACCAGTTTAGGACACAATTTAATTCTCATTTTATCCCATTCCCCTACCTACCCCATAGCCCTTTGCCCCCTAAATACATAAGTTTTGTTTCCCTTTTTTATTACCATCACATTTTTCCTTTATCCCTCATTACTCACACCTCTGCCACATTTCCCTTGTTTTTGCCTCTGCTGAGGACTAAGACCTAACATCCACTAAATAGTTGACTTCGGGTTCTGCCACTATCGCACTTTGCTCTGGACTTCTCTTCTTGAAGACTTTCCTTAACAATGGGGTTTACTTTGTGGAAGCCCGGCAAGGCATGGATGGTGAGGGAATGGTTACAGACAAAGAAATATGGCATCAAACACACGTGGCAGTGGATGCCTGGAATCAGCACTCTGGCAGGTGGAGGCAAGAGGGCCTCAAGTTTAAAACTAGCCTAGGCAATTTAGGGACTCAGCAAGAGTGTGTTTATTAAAAAAAAAGGTAAGGTAATCTCACTCAGTGCAAAGAATTTGGGTTTAAGTTCCAGTACTCAGAGGCGGGGAGGACCTGGGGGAATCACTGGAGCTTTTTGCTGCGAGGATCCTTTGGTTTTTGGCGTCTTTTGGTGCCACCAAAAGGGCTAGTGCAGGATGATGGCATAAACTCGGAGAACATGAACAATCCAGGGATGATCATAGTCAAGGCAGATCTAACCTCAATAGCAAGACTTTTGTTTTTCTGTCTCATGGTCTTTTCCACAAGTTTGTTTCATAGGCCTGAATCACTGGACAGGATATGACCACTTGCTTTTCTGGAGAGGAAAAAGGAAGGAAAATAAAAAGCCTCTCATCTCCTTCTCAAAAACTCAGAGTATAAAGCCCTTTAGGCTCATTAAACAGGCTGTTATAAGGTTCTTGAACTTCAAAAAGCTCTCGCTAAATAACATTTTGATGAGTTAAGTGTTAATGAATCAGAAACATATGGATAAAATTTCCCTGAAGATACACAAGGGTTTCAGAATCCAGTAGAGTCACCCCCACCCCCTTGGGCTCTGGCCTGCATGTTAGGGACGCACTTCCCCTCTGTGGCTCACGGATCACGGCTGGGACTGCTCACCCTCTGGCCACCCAGTGTGCTGTGGGTTTCTCCTGGAATTCTTCCTCATCTCCTGTGGTTTCGTGGCCAACTGGCTGGGGTGGGCAGTGAGCAGAAAGGTCAACTACTGAGAGAGATGAATGAGAAAAGGAAGGGAGGCACAGGGAGGAGGCAGCCCTAGGCTCAGAAGATGGGCCATGTCCTGGATATAAGGAAGGACCACGATCACGGCTGCACTCTGGCTTCAGGTTTGGAAAGTAGTTCAACATGGTTTATTTCTTTCCAAGGAACACAAAACTCTCTTAATTCATGCTTACTACTTTGTGTTTTCCAGGCCACCAGGATTTTCTGGAGACTACTCTATAGAGTCTTTGCAAGGGCTGAATCAGGAGATGCTAGAGTCACTAAGATGAGGCACCTCGGTGTAGAAATCAGGCCTTTTGATGCTATCTTCCCTAAGGCCCCACCACAGGCTGAATCAGTGAGGTCTCCTGACCTTAGACTAATGGGTTTTCAAACTATGAGCTGTTGAAACCTCTTTTCTTTTAAGAAAAACCTCTTTCCTTTTAATGAAATTCCTCTTTAGGTATTAGCTAATGATAGCTGTGAAAAAAGGAAGAAGAAAAAGACTTCTGTAGGGTACAAAAGTGTTCCAGTTATGCTTGATTGTGTCAATTTGATTGGCTCGGGAACCCATCGGGAAATTAAAGGACCCTTCTGGGTGTGTCTGGGTGTGCCAGGGAGCTGAGACTCTCGGGTCTCTATTTTGGGCCTGGCTCTTCCTCTTTGGTGCTGTTCTTTCGCCCTGTTTCCTGGTTCCTGTAAACTCAATAACTTTCCTCTGTTGTGCCCTTCCCTCAAGAGATTTGTGCCTTGGAGCCAGCTGACCATGGATTTAAACCCCTGAAACTATGAGCTAAATTAAACCTTTCCTCCTTTAAACTGTGGATGTCTGGTATTGTGTCTAAGCACAAGGAAAACGAATTAACACAAAGGGTTTATTTACAAAGTGACTCGAGGGAACATTGTAAGAAAGAAGGAAAGGGCAATGAGGAGGGAGGAGAGCCAGTAAAGGGTGTTTGCTAGGGAGCAGGTTCCTGTGTGGAACAGGTTCCTCAGTCCTTCTGGGGCTCCTCTGAGGTATTCCCACCCCATAAGGAAAGCAGGGAGCATCAACTCTCACCCTTCCCGGTCTACTTTATGGCCTCCTCCTGGAACACAGAAGCCCTTTCTACATGCTCCATGAGTAGCACATGACGTTTCTGATCCCAGGAAAGCCTGGGGCAGTGAGATAACTGAGGTGGATACTGTTGTTGTACAGGCAGCCTTTGGGGAGGAATGAGAAGAGGTGTTCAGGGCATAGACATTATCTCCTACGAAGGACTCATGTGACAACCCGTCCTCTCCTCCCTTGATGCTGACCCACTTCTTGCTTAAGTCTTGGATGCAAGGCAAAAGAGAGGACCAAACTAAATTAGAAGTCCCGTGTATTTGTTTGTGGGGACCAGAGGGTATAAATTTATCTTTCCATTGCCTGCCTGGATATGGCTCTCAATGGCCATGACTCTAAAGGTCCAATGCGAGACAACGCAGCTCCAGCCTGAGATCCCACCTTCTCTGGTTGTCAGCATTTCCAACCTGACACAGTCATCTGAAACTTTAGGGTGGGGGATTTATATTTCTCCTCTCACACTTCCGGGGATGGCTGGTCAGCGGCAGAGTCATGCTGATACTCTGAGATAACTGTGTGGTTGGAAGAGAGGAAAAAAGTGTCACCAACCTATGACTTTCTTCTTTCTAATGAGATGGACACTGTTAAGCCAAAGCTTGTAATTAGATGTTCAGAGAAAACAGAAAAAGGCAACAAAAGGACAGCTAGGGTAGAAACTGGGAGATTTGATGGTCTCCTGGAGGCCTTCTGGGCTTATCTGCTATGTTTTGCTTTAAGGGTTTCACATCAACTTCTTTATTCCTCAATATTGCGTCAAGTTCCACAATCTTAGAAACAATAATAGCCTTTCAAGGCCACAGTCATTCTTGCCCAGTTACCAGGTGAGGGAAAGAGCAATTGTTTGGCTCTAGGCCACTGGGGCAGAGGAGAAAGAGGATCAGAGGAGAAGATGTCCAGCAGTGGGTGAGAGGAGAATCACGCTTTGCTCATTTCCTCTGCTCTTCCCGAGTGATTCGTGGCATTATCACTTCCCATCTTGGATCCCTGGGCTCCCAGCCATCCTAAAGCCTTTCCTGTTTCCACTTGGCTGGAAGCAGATGGAGACTGACAGATGTCTCCTTCAGGAACAGATCTCTTCACACCCATCCCCAAACAGCCACTCCCTTCCAGGCTCTGGCAAGAACAGCACTTCCCAAGATTCTCCCTAGATACCCAGGCCGGATTATTTGCAGCCCCACCAGACTGGCTTCTGCCCTGCCTTTCCCTCCTACTGGCCACCACTACCCTAGGGTCAGGCCTTTTACTGCCCTTCCCCCAAGCCTTGCCTGGGTCCTATGGCTCCTTACAACCTTGATCTTGAATATCCAGTCCTCTTTTGGTGGCAGGGCTGTCACTGTCCTCACAGATTTTCTCACGACCGGCACACGCTCCTGCTATGATGATTCCGTCAGGGGGTAGTGTGTGCTCTCGAGACTCTCCCCCACCTCACACCACGCAGCTGCCTTCCCTCTGATGGTAACTGTCCTTCTGTGCATCTGAGGATGCTTGTGAGGGCCAACTCAGACCACTTGTGTGTGTGGATGCACCTGGGAAGCTCTCATCTGCAGAAGCAGGAGGAATTATGCAGGCTGTTTTCACAGGAGACTCTACATATTCCCAGACTGAGAGTGCTTGAACAGCTGGGGCTCTTGCTCTGAGGAGTCTAGGATAGAAAGTTACATGCTGGAGTCTATCCATACATATCTAGCTCATTTTCTTTTTGAGTCCTACCACCAGGATCAATTTCCCTACTTTTATATTCATAAACCCATATTCTACTTTCAGGCTTGGGGACCGATAGGCAAGAAATAATTCACAAGTGTCTTCTTTCAGCAGCTTCTAGAGGAAGAAGTGAGTGTTCTCCAGGTAGGTGGGGGTACAGTAGGGAACACAAGATGGTGTCTACCCCATCACTCCATTATGGCTGGAGGAGACTTGACTGGACACAGGTACTATCCACTTTTAGGCACCTTAGCAATGTCTGGGGGGAGCATGCAGGTTTCCTCTGAGCTCCCTGGGACAAGTGAGTTTCAGGAAATACTGAAAAGTGGCTCCCTCCCACTGAGAGTAGTTGGTTATCAAGCAGGAGCTGAGCAGCCGTTGGTAGTCAAGGGGGTTCCAGCCTCACTGGAAGGGGGACCAGGAGGGGGCCAAGCTCTCCAGTCCCTTCAGAAGGTGGTGTGTCTGTTGTGTGTGTCTTTCAAGGAGAGCTGGAGATGTCCCCAAGCTCAGTCTCACGGTGTCTGACAACCTCCTGCGTTTCTGCCTGTTGCGCACAGCACTGACTCGTCATTTCTTCTTAGATGCATTCATGAGCAATTTATTTGCTTATTGGGTTCTGATGGCTTCCTGTCTTCTAGTCTTGAAGGAAAAGCTTTGCACTAAGTTGCTCCAGTTGAGGCTTTAACTCAGTTTAACTTTTCAGGTCACCTTTCGGGCAGCGGGCTATGAGGTTCTAAGGAAGAATAGGAGAGGCACGAGCAACCAGGCAGCGGACTGGGAAGAGGAAGGACAAAGCCCTCTGTGGGTGCCCTGGAGATGTGCCACCCGGATCCCTCTGCCCAGCTGCCGGGTGTGGTCAGCAGACAATCCCTCAGCTGTCGGCTCCTTCACGGTCAGGCCCAGCTGCAGAGAAGCACCTCGCCAAGGTCATATTCTTCTCAGGACAGATCACCTCCAATGACCTACTGAGACGGGCACACAGGACTGGACGTTTCCACTCGACCCAGGATGGGGGTGACCCATGGTGTTCACCTCAGAGTTCCTCATGCTGTGGCCAGCACCTCACTAGGCTTCGTCACAATCAGTTTCTTCCTCTGGAAGAAACTGCACTGTCCCTTTTCTTGTTATGAGTGTTGTGAACATCGCGCTCCAGATTATCTCGCACAGTCTGCTTCCAGGGCACCCGAGAAGGACTCCCTGCTTCATGGTTCTCCACAGGCATGAGTCAAAGTCATGCTTCTTTCTGTTCCAGCCAAGGGCCCAGTAAAGTTGTTGCAGTGGCTCTAAAATGCATCCTCACACAACCAGTGCGGTGGTTATCATTGTGTGCCGGTTGGGGATGACATTAGAGGTGGTCATCTGGGTGGATTCTGCTGCCCAAGAGAAAACTTATCAACACCATTGCTACCTCAGAACCTTTGCATTTCCTGTTCTCCCTGCCAGGAGTTCTGGAGCTTGTTCCCAGCCTCACCTCCATAGGCAGAACTCCCTTGGTTCTTAATTGAAACAATCCCCACTTAATGCTCCATCGTGCAGTGTGTTCTTTGCTAGCTTTGGTTATCATAACAGCTGAAGATAACCATGGCTAATTTTCCGGTGCCTGTCTCACCTATCAGAATGTGATTCCCATGAAAGCAGAGAATTTTGTACCTCGTTTGCCTCCGTATCTGAGGACAGGATAGTCTATGTGAGCGTCAGTAGAGAATGAACACACATACAGAACTGGCAAATACTTCTTGAGTGTCAATAACAGAATCTAGAATTTAATAGTGTTCATTTTGAAAAATATTAATTTGTGGCTTTTCCTTCTAGTTAAGGTAAGGGGTGCTAGTTTTTCACTGTAAGCGGGAGCAGAGAAACATTTTCTGCAGAGAAATGTTAGTAAATAGTTTTGGCTGTGCCCGTCATAAGGCCTTTGTTGTGGTCACTTTGCTACTGTGGCCTAAGAACAGCCATGGAAAATGTAAGAAATCTGTTTGCAAAGCCAGGTGGCTGCTGGATTTGGCAGGCAAGTTGTTGATTGTTGTAACATAAAATTTCCTATAAAATACATTTATTGAAATAAAGAAGGAAGTCTTTTTAAATAAAAATATTAACTGACTGGCTTTACAGAAACCATATGCAAATTCCTGAAGTTGGCAAGAACTCAGTTCTAATTTTTCTTGCAACATCTGCAGCTACAGCTGTGGGGGTAGAAGAGAGAAACCCCTATTGTCTCACGTGGCCGGACAGGGTGGGAGTCTCACACTGAGTTATTCCCTGAAGCTTGGCGGGGCCAGAGTTCTTTCTTTTCTGGTATTACTTTGTGCTCTGTTCTTTGTACTCCTAACCCCAATCCTAGAACTAGTGGCTGTCATCAGTGCTCTGGCTTGGGTAAAGTTTGCTTCCATGAGTTTAATGACCCAGACCCAGGGTTGCTTGAAGTCCCATTAACCTCCAAGTCTAAGCAGGCTCCGAGTTTAGATATATACATGGTAGGATATTAAAAATTTGTAGTGGCAGAAGGTAACTAAGTGTGAACCTTTTGGGAACAAGAATGGCTCAGACCTACTGAGCACCTACTATAGGTCAGATCTGCTCTATCAGTCTTTGTTTTACAGAAAAACAGAAGCACAAAAACCCGAGTAAATAGTTCAGAATTATTTAGCTAGCAGAAGCAGATTTGAACTCAGGATGTTAGCACCAGAGTGCACATTGCTGCTACCTTCCACGGACAGCAGGACTGATGTTCCCCAGTAGTCCAAAACATATCCACTCGTCTTTCACCATAGCTTTTCCAAAAAATTACTTCATTTATTATTTACTTTAAAATAAAAGTGTACATTGTAGTGACAGTGTGTATACAGTGTTATGGAAGGGCCATGTCTTGTTTCAGTACTTTTCTTTGGTCATTTCAGGCCACACTCAGTAAATAATCTTACCCTCATCCTTCTTTTCTTCCATGGCAACCACTGATCTACCTGCTGGCTTTCTCTATTAAGTTAGCTCTTCTGGGTACTTCATATGAAAGGCATTATATAGCAACTGTCTCTTCATGGCTTTTTAGTATTTTTTCCAAGTTCATCCAAGTTGTAGCATGGGTCAGTATTATGTATGTTTAGATACATGTAAATTTATTTTATTTTATTTTATTTATTTGTTTTTGAGACAGGGTCTCGCTTTGTAGTTCAGGCTGGCCCTGAGCTCACTATGGTGCCCAGGCAAGCCTCGAACTCAGCAATCCTCCTGTCTCTGCCTCCCGAGTGCTGGGATTACAGGCGTAGGCCACCACGCCCAGCACCATGTAAATTTATTTTAATCCTAATAATTGAACTGAGACATCACACTGAGCTATATCCCCATCTCTATTTTTTTTTTAATTTTGAGGTCTGTTATATGTTCCAGGCTAGCCTAGAACTTGCAACCCTCCTGCTTCAACCTCCCAAGCAGCTGGGCTTATAGGCATGCACTAGCCATTCGGCTTAGCCAGTAATTTATTCTCTTTATGGCTGAGTTTCTAAGACCTATATTTCAGGTGTGCTGTTGCTCAGTACTTGGTCACATCAGTTATACTCAGCTATGCTATTCTTTCATTCTCTAGCAGTGGAAAATTCATCTTTCCCAACAAGTCATGAATTCATTGGGTTTTTACTGGGAGAAACTTGTGCAGCCCAGTGCTCTGATGTGAGACATTGGGATGATTTGTGTACAAGCTCCATCCCCTCTTCTAATCTGCAGGCTCCTCTATTTATATTAATGGTGCACCACACAACACGCAGATGGCAGTGAATAAACTACTGCCCTTACTTCTTCACTGCCCTGACCAGGTAGCTTTGCTCCACCCCAGGATTCTAGAATGTTCAGGGAAAAGGGAACCTGAAAATTCACCTGGCCAAACCCATTTCTGAATGGACAAAATGTAAATAGGTCTATTATCTCTTCTCTGAGGTCACATAGCTCCTGGGAGGCACAGCAAGCATGCATGAACCTTTCCTCTGAAACTTCCCCAACCCTTCCTCCCTCCCTCTATACAGGTGGGCTCCCCTGTGAGTGCAGAGGAAGTGGCCCCTCTCCTTCCTGGAGCAGCTGGGTTAATTCTTGCTGAGACCAGCCGTCCATCAACCTGACCTCTTCCGGCTTCCTCTGCAGAATGGCTCCCTGGAGCCCTTGTGAGACGCTCCAGGAACCAGCTGCCTGTCAGCCACCTTATTAAACTAGTTTCCAGATGTCTCCACCTCAGAGTGAGGAAGCAGGAGGAGAGTGAAGGGTGGGAGTTTGTCCCTTAAATGAAATCAGCTGGGTCCTTAATAAATAATGTTTTTACCAATGCAGCAGGTGGCATGGAAGATGGCATGATGCAGAAGACATCCTCAGTGAGGCTATGTGTGAGGAACAGAGAGGCTAACAAACAGATCAGACTGTTTAGGGCAAGAAAAGAGAGCTATCTGGGCAGTTAGAGGTGGAGTTGGGGTCGGGAAGATCTACATTTGTGAATGTATAAGTAAAACAGAAAAGGGAGAGAAAAGAAAGCTGATAAGGGGAGATGGAGACAGAGGGTCAAGACAGAGTCGTTGTGCCTAGAACTTTCCATTGCACTTGTCTGCCTCATTCACAATAGCTAGTAAAGTCCACAGCTAACCACGGGCTTTCCTGTGCACCCAGCTTGAGGCTTTACAGACTGCAGCTCTACAACTGCAGGAGGGAACTGTTGTGATTATGCCATTTACAGACCAGGAAAGTGGAGCTCAGACAATTTTGAGAACTTGCTCAAGGTCACTCCATGGAACTAGGGAAATAAGGCACCCCTGCTTTTACCCTTAGCCATTCCACTCTCCTTCCTGGTGAAATGTGGAAAAACACTCTTTCCAGGAAGAGAGCTTGTCACTGTCGATTGGCACATACTTGTGAGGCTTATCTGAACATGGGTTAAGGCAGAGAGACAGAGGCAGGAACAGGACCACATCCTTTCTTCCAAACACTTGTTTTGAGTGCTGTCATATCTAGCCAGTTGAAAGGACTTATTTCTACTTCTTCTTCTTCTCCTCCTCTTCCTCCTCCTCCTCTCCTTCTTCTTCCTCTGCCTCTTTTTCTTCTCCTCCTCCTTCTCCTTCTTTTTTTTTTTTCTAGATCATGACAAGGTGAACTGCTCTGAACACCTCTTTTTGGCTCAGTCACTGGGAGAAACATTTTTCCCTACATGAGAACCATGGGTATATTAGTTCCTGGGGAGGCCATGGGAAATTATCTCTGAATTAGCAAAAAAGTGATAGAAAAGTTATTCTGTCACAGTTTTGGAGGCCAGAAGTCTGAAACGAAGTGTTGGCAAGCCCATGGTTCCTCTGAAGACTAAAGGGAAGAATCTTCCCTTATCTTTTCCTAGCTTTTGGTGGCTTCTGACATTGTTGGTACCTTTTGGTTTGGAGCCACTGCCTTCCAGCTTCTGCCTTTGTGATCACATGGGCTTCTTCCTCTGTCTCCTCTCTGACTTTGCAACTAAATTTTCCTCTCCTTTCTCTTATGAAGACATTAGTCACAGGATTAGGGCCTATGCTAGTCCAGAATTACTTTCTTTGGTATTGAATAAATCGGCAAATATCCCGTTTCCAAAAACAGTTATATTTATAGGCACTAGGGGTGAAGGTTTGAACATAATTTTGAGGGGTGGGTCCAGTACAACCTACTACAATGGGGATATCTGAAAAGTTGGGGTGACAAAAAGGACAAAACCAAATGGCAAGAATAAGTGTGTCACACTAGTAGTCAGACATTCCACTCAAGAAATGGAATTTTAACTGAAGAGTTACACCTTCTACTTACTCCTCGATCCCCTCACTCATCCACGCATTGCTGCCTGTCCCTCTCCACCTCCCAGACACCATCCCTAAGATTTCAGGGTACTGCCGAGCTTTGGATTTGAATGGTTCTCATATTATTTGAAATTCTCAAAAGGACACATATTGGGGGGAAATAGTTATGTTTTACCTAGAGAGGCAGAACTGATTCTTGCCCTTTACCCTGGCTTCATTTCTTAGATTAGAGTTATCTACCTAGAAGATGTAATAATTATGATGAGATTATTTTAAAATCAAATACAAGACCCTAGTGACTTATCAGCAAAGCCACATACTATGGCAGCTCTGAGTATTTGAGTCCAGTATGGACACAGGTCTCAGGATGTTTAAGCTGCCAAAGATCCTACCTAAATTGAAGGTAAATTCTTCAATGTTAGGACTTTTTTTCACATTAAGAGATATAACTATAATGCCAATAACTTTTTGCCCAGAAAGAATCTGCTAATTAATGCTGCTATACAGTCCAAGGAGTTGTCTAGCTTTGGACATAGCTGAATCAAATCTATTCAATAATGCCACCCCCAAAGTTTCAACTTCTCTCTGTCTCTATTTCTGTCCCCTGTCTCTCTGTCCCTCTGTCTCTCTCTCTCTCTCTCTCTCTCTCTCTCTCTCTCTCTCTCTCTCAGGAAAATTCCCTTATGGGTTTCAGAGAAAGGCTACATAAAACATTTCAAGATGTGAGTTAAGCCTGGGAATAATCTCAGTGGGCCAACCAGAAGAAATTCTTCGATTGTCCATGACAGAATTACAACTACCATGGACTAGTAAGGTAGCCCTATAGCTTATGCAACCAATATTCCTACTAATCTTAAGATTCAATACAATAGAAATTTAACTTTCAGTCATTCAAAGTCCAATCAGGAAAGTATTCTACTGGAGGCCCTGCCACCTTCCACATGTGGTGTCTGAGGTCAGCAAGAACATCACTGCTTAGTGAACAGATAGAGGAAGGGAAATTGGGCCATGACACAGGGATGTCTTTCACAGACCAAGTTCACATCTCATTAGCTGGAACTTGGTCACATGAAAAGACTGTCATGGTGCTGAGGGAATATAGTCTGGTAGTAAGCTTAGCAGGAGAGAAAAGAAGTGTGTTGAATGGCTAACAATTCCTGCCTCAAGTTGTAAGGATTAGCAACATTATCAAAGGAAGAGAGAGGAGTGAACTCTCAGGAGAGGGATCCAGGGAAGATTTTACTAGTGTCCCTTGAACTAACTTATAGGCTGCTTTGGACACATCCAATTTAGCTGCTCTTAGCTATTCTTGGACCAAAAAGAGGTATTATTATCTATTGCTGTGTGACAAACTGTCCCAAAACTTGATGATTTGCAAGAGAAATTTTGCCATATTTTCCTCTAATATGGGTTAAAATTTTGGACAAGTCCCAATTTCATGACTCTTTGGCTCTGTTTGTGGGAACTAGGGTTACTTACTGGCATTTAGCATGCAGATGAACTGGTCTGCAGCTCCCAGCACACATAACTACTCACACCTTCTGTGTCTTGGTGGGGTTAGTGGGAAGGCTGGGCTCAGCTGGGTTTCCTTCCCTTCCCACGTAGTCTCAGCATTGGATGTGACCTCTGCAATACGGTGGCTGACCTTCTATGAGGCTGTAAGAAAGAGTTCCAAGGGTCTCAGGAGAAAGATGCAAGGCTTCTAAAGCCTGGGCTTCAAATCCTAGAGGGTCACTTCTGCCACATTATGTTAGTTATACAAGGTATGAAGACCAGTCCAGATTCAAAGAGAGGGTAAGTAAACCTTCCTCTCAGTTGTTACAAGCTTGAATAAATTACGGATCTTTTTCAGACATGGGATATTTTCATGGGGGCGTGCAACAATTTTTTATTGGTACATTTTATTGGTATATTATATATACACACATCACAATTACACTCCACATTGAGAATCTTTACCAGTATATAACACAACTTAATTCTCACCCCTACCTCCTCCCACCCCTATATACACAAGCATTGTTTCCTTTTTTAACATCAATTTTTTTCTTTCTTCATTATTTACCCCTAAGCCCCATTACCTTTTGAATATTTACTATTTCACAATATTAACATGCATTCTAGAACACATTTATAACTTCAATTTCTCATATCAGAGAAAATATACTATATTCACACATCTGTGACTTATTTCACTTATGCCATTTTCATGTGAATTTGGAGGTCTTCTTTACTCTGTGGGGCTATAGGAATGAACTTGATTTTATTGTCTATTTCCAGATGTCCTGGTGATTGAGACCCCGGTGGTGTAGTTTTTATCAGGACTACAGAGACAGGACTACAAATTCTAGAAGAGGAGCCCAGTCTTCTTCCTTAGAAACATAGAATAGAATAATAAGGGCATTCCACATCAGGCATAACAAGAAGGGAGACATCCATTCCGGGAAGGGGAATCTAGCTACAGCCAGCAGCAAATGCGATAGCTGATAATTGCTCATTCTAAAAGCTTAACACGCACTAACTTGCTCAATATTTTTAGCAACCCTATGAAATAAGTACTGTAATTATGCTCATTTTATAAAATAAGAAACTAAGGCCCAAAGAGGTTAAGTAACTTGCCAGTTGCAAAATGAAGAGCCAGTATTCAAATCCAGACAGGCTGGCCCCAGAGACCCTGGGATCCGAGTAAAATGCTAAAACTAGTAGTCATCTCTGTTACACTCCTGGGCCTTCGGGCTTAATGTAACCAACAGGTGGTTCATAAGTCTATCATCAGCACTACTAAGGTGATTTACTTTCAGAAGGAAGTCAAATATTTCCTTTGTGAGTTTGTAGATTTCTGTGCTAAAACAATCTTTACCTTCAAGAGTTAGCTAACTCATTCAGTAAGGGTGACTGGCATACTTCTATAATTCTCATGGTTCCCTAGAACTCACATGCATATAAAGCAAAAATAGGTCTGTGTTACACTCTATGCTGTTGTAAACCTAGTTGTTGATGTTGTCACATTACTAGTTTTGCTGACGAGCTAGTGAGTGTGGGAGGCAGCACACAACACCTCCATGTGAAAATCTGACGAAACTAAATTTCTAGTCAGCATGGACTAGAAGTCATGCAAAATCCAGACTTTCTCAAGGAAGACATTGCCATGGGATTTTCTTCCAGGCTTTTTAACTCTCCTAATCCCACATCATGACCTCTTGCTCCTAGCTGTATGAACTTTTCATCTGCCCTTGTAAACTCATTTTTTTTTTCTGAGAAGAAGCAGAAAACCCCTAGGGAAGAATAACTGGACTCTTCCAGGCATTTTGTAGGATTGGACAGTGGGGGTGCTTGGCAGAGGTGAGCACTCCGTGCTTGGCATCACGTAGGATCTGTGCAGCCCTCTGGCCATCTCTTTCTTCTCCATGAATGGCAGATGGCCTGTATTTTTAATAACTGAAGGAAAAATAGGAGGGAAACCAGGCTCAGCAGGCAGAATTTGGAGCTATCCAGGCAGCACAATTGAGTTGTGAATTTGTTTCTTTGGAGATTGGAAGTGGTGCCTTCTCATTTCACTTGCTTGCAGCCTTTGACACTTGCAGGAACTTCCAAGGGTCTTGTGAAATTGTTTTCTTTAGCAAATCCTTACTAGGGTGGTAAAGGTCATGGTGAATGACCCTGAGACTCTAGGACCTGTACACTTATAACAGTGTATTGTATGATCACTGTGAAACCTTCAGCCCTTTAAATACCTTTGAGCCCTAAAACAGCCCTGGAAAATAAATACCCCAGAAGAGCTTAAAATCAGCTTGCACGATCAATTTTGGGTGGCTGAAAAGAAAAAGGAAATGAAAGACAGGACACAGAGTGCCAATATGGTAGAGATCTTATTGGATTCTACTGCGGAGTATGGGGCTGTTAAATTTATCTGTCTCCAATTTAGTGCAGAGTATGGGTAGGGGGCAGTGGGGACAGAGGAGGAACAGAAGGCTTGGTATCCAGAGTCCCAGTTCCCTGGCTGGATCCCTCTGATCATTTGGCCAGCTCCTTTTTTTTTGAGTCTCAATTTCTTTATTGATGAAAAGAACAAAACTGAATTTTATAGCTGAGAGGGGTTGGAGATGAAATCATTCCTGTACATGATGTGACGACTGAAGAACAGAAAGATCTCAGTGGCAAACAAGGCTAACAGGTCCTTGGGGAGGCCATGGGGGAGGCTCCTGATTTTGCCTTGGAAATATCATCATTATAAATACCTGGGAAGCAGGAAACAGGGAGAGCAGGATTCGGCACGGGGACCCAAAACTTTTTCACTCTAAACTGACCACAAAAGAGGGGCCACAGAATCTCAGCACTCAGCCTCTGGCAGTGAGGACTGGGAAGGAACATTCTGAAGGCCCAGGGAGGAAGGAAAGCTTCTCTCCCCCTGACTGTCCCCAGAGCTTTCTCTTCT
This sequence comes from Thryonomys swinderianus, assembly GCA_004025085.1. Classification (NCBI taxonomy): domain Eukaryota; kingdom Metazoa; phylum Chordata; class Mammalia; order Rodentia; family Thryonomyidae; genus Thryonomys; species Thryonomys swinderianus. The sequence continues at coordinate 23,484 of PVIC010005977.1, read as the reverse complement.
GGTCAGAGCTGGGTCCTACTGAGCAGCTGTGGCCGGAGGCTGGGGAGCCCAGCAGATGGTGGGAAGCTGAGCTGGGAGGAGAGCAGGCGGCCAGAAGCACAGTCTTGTCCCCCACTGCATCTTGGGACATTCTGTTCCCAAGGCTCTGCTCTCCCTTCCCCTACTCTGTCTCTTCATCCTTCAGTGCACTTGGCTCTTTCTTCTTTCCTTCCTCTTCCTGGCTCTTTCTCTTCCCTTCCTTCCCTTCTTTCTCTTTCTCTCCTTTCCTTACTTTCTCTCAGCTAAAGTTAGAGGCAGGAGCTGTAATGTAGCATGTTAACATGGGACCGACCAGAGGGGTCCCTGTATTTTTCTGACCCAAGAGTCCTCACTGAAGGAGGCGCTTCCTGGTGATCTTGCAGACCTTGGCCTAACACCTGTGCACCTTGTCTAGAAGCAGTGCTGGATTCTCAGGTGCAAGTCCATGCCAGCAAGGTCTCCCATAGGCCATCTTCCCTGGCAAGGCCAAGGTGAAAATCTCCATTGCTCCAAGGAAAGTCATGATGGCCCCACCCACACACCCGTTCCTATCACCATGGAAGTGTCCCACCCATTTCTGTTTTCCTGCCAGTTTATCAGAACCCAGGCTGGGCAAAGAGATCAACTTGCCATTGCTTCCTCCTTTAGCCTTGGCCCACAAGAACAGCCCACAGTCAGAGTTATCTGCCACGTTGGCTCCCCAGGTATGTTACTCTCTCTAATTCAGATCGATGGCTCAGAAACACCCATGAAGGGAAGGAAAAGAAAGGCTCTTGTTCAAAGGAGCCTAAAGAGAAGTTACTTCTCCTTTTCGAGAGCTCCTCTGGACTCCTAGGTCCTTGCCAGATTCTGAAGCACCAGTGGAAAGAACTCGATACCCTGGTGGACATGGTCTCTGCTTGTACCGTTATATGTGTTTCATGTGGCAGCCACTAGCCACAGGAGGCTCCCAGCTCTTGGAATGCAGCTAGGGTAACCGAAGAACCTAACTGTGAATTTTACTTCATTTCAGGTAATTAGGATTTGCATAGCCACAAGTGGCTATTGGACAGTTCCAAAACATTTGGGGAAACTGGGGAGTAATTGTACCCCTCAGTTGAATAAGAGCATTTTGCAAAGCACTTTTACACAATCTCTCTTCACTCAGTTCTCTTAGAAGCTCAGCATTTGGCCCGAGTAAAGTGCTCCATAAATGGGTTCTTTGCTTTAATCCACACAATAGCACTTGGATAGAGGTTCTGTTATTATCCGCATGGCACAGGCCAGAAGGGGAGGTGCCGGGAGATTAGGTCATTTTTCCAAAGTCACTCAGGTAGGTGGTACTGGCACAGGACTTGCAATAGTTGCCCAAACCCTGGAGCTGCACTTTCAAGTGTGCCAAGAATTCCGAAGAATTCCAGGGCCTGGGTTTAGATTTTGCCTCTGCCACTACCACCATGAACATGGGCAAGTTATTTCTGCTGTGGCCTCAGTTGGCTGAGGTCCCATGGTTCTCTCTGCTTAGGTCCAAATGAGGCCTCAGGACGGTGTCTCACAGCACAGCCCATAGTTTGTGACTTTCTGCGAGGACTGCAGAGTGCAAAGAAGGGTTGCTGTCAGGTGGGGGCCCAGGGCAGGAGGTGCACGGAATGCGTTTGGAGGGAAGGGTAGGATGCTGACAGCATGAGGCCAGGGAAAAGCAGATCAGAGACAAAGTTAAAAGCCAAGGCGACCTAACTGAGGAAGGGGCACTTAGCATTTAGGCAACTTTTCTGAAACTCCTTCTAGAAAACACTGTAAGAACAACAGGGAGGGGGTAGCTCAAAATCTAAAGTAACCCAAAAGCTGAGATGGGGGGGGCAGCTAATACTTGTTCAGTTTCTCCAAATGCAGTGTCTCTTCCATGTAAACCTTGGTGGCTCAACTTCCTTCCTGCCTGAGGCTTGTTCTCTGGGGAGCTGACAGTGCTGTTGGCATTCTCTGCTCAGACCCTGTGACTTTAAGTGTGTCCTAGGGCACAATGCATCCACCCACCCTGTCCTGTCTCCAGGCACACCCCAGCTGTCTTCTGAAATTGTCCAGGCAGCATTGTTGGCCTTGACACCCCCACCCCAGGCTTTGCTCTGGGAATGAGACTGGATTTTTCCCTTGGCGCTACCTCCACTGCCTTCTTGCTGGCAGATGGTGACCCTGTCTGCCACTAGAGAAGTCAAATTGTCACTGCAGCTAGATCGAGCTGAAAACTGTGTCGCACCTACGTAGGAGAACAGTTTTGAGTGCACAGTGAGGAGCCCCAAGAGGCACCTTCAGATGAAAAAGCAAAGTCTTCCTTCCAAAGGTCATAGTCAAGTTCAAGGTGGCAGGAGACATAGTAGACATGGGCCACTGTGGGAACGCAGGGGACAGTGGGTATGAGCATGTTTAAGGTCTGGCCCTGTGGATTTAGTTCTGGCTTGTTACTGCCATAATGTGGGCAGACTGTGCTCAATGCTAATTTTTGCAGAGATGCTGGAATCTGGATTTTAATTTGAAATTTCCTAATTTTTAAAAATGGCATGCTGGCCAAATAAAACTCATCTCTGGGTAAAACACATTCCTGTTTCTTATACACTGGCAAATTCCTGAGGACGTGTTTGTTGAGTGGTTGAAGAAAGGAAGGAATGAGATGAGCTGACCTCTAGAATCCACTCCTCCCTGTTTGTGCACACGTCACCACTGGCTTCCTGCCCCAGTGTAGACCGAAGGCTGGTACTGGAGCAATTAACCGGATAATTATGCCTGTGGAGCATTCATTTCAAAGAGTGAGTGCACACAAAGGCAATGGCCACGTATACATGTGCTGCTCTCAGGTTTATAGGCGGTATTTTCCCTCTGCTTTCTTCCTCTTTCCCACCTACAGTCAGAAAGATCCTGGAAAATAGCTTCCTTAGGGCGGGATTAGTAGCACATGGCTATAATCTCAGCAGTCTAGGAGCCTGAGGGCAAAAAGAGCACAAGTTAAAGCCCAGCCCCAGCAATTTAGCAAGTATCTTAAAAAAAAAAAAAAAAGAATTAGAAAGATACAGCCCTAGCTTCAATTTCTAATACTACCCCAAAACAAAACAAAAACGCCCTTAGATTCTGAACCTGAAGTTTCTAGCTAAAGTCAAAGCAGACAAAATGTACAGGATCCTCCCAGGGTCCTCCAACTTGCAAATGTGCTAACATTTACTTTGTATGAGATGCACTTTTAAAATGCTATTGGTTGTGCATTCGGAGCCCCCATGGGATTGCAAGATACATGTGCTGTGTTGTGCTCTTGACGGGTGTATTAGTCAGGGCTCTGCAGAGAAGCACAACCCATAGGATGTGTGCGTGTGTGCATGTGTGTGTGTGTGTGTGTGTGTGTGTGTGTGTGTGTCTTATGGGAAGAAAGAGACAGAAAACTTCAGTTCTTTTTCTCTCTCCCTTAGCTTAGGCTTTAATGATTTTCCCATTCTCCTTCAGAGTTCAGCTTTGATAAGGACAGAGATTGCAAGCTCCCTCCTCTGTCATCTTAGTACCTTGTCCTTATTGTGTGAACATAACCACCGCACTAATACGGCCTCTTAGTACATGTTAAGAGCACAAGCTTCTGACTCCAGCTCTTGTACTTATACCTGGATGACACAGGGCGAGTTACTCAGTTTCCACCTGCCTCAGTTTCTTCATTTGTAAGAGAAGAGTAATAAGAATAAAGGCTTCTTGGGGGATTCAAGGCATAGTGCTTAGAAGCAAGCCTGCCATCAGCGGAACCTATGCAAAGGTGTCTGTTTCCTTGTTTCTCCAGCTCTGCACCAGAGGGGGCTGAGCACAATGCCTGGCAGGTAGTAGGACTTCTGTAAATATTTGCTTAGGGAATGACTGAGTGAATCACTAGGGCCACATAATCACTTCCCACTTCTTTCAAACGTCCTTGCCGGAACTTCAGATCATCTCTAACTCCTGGCTTCTGCCACCCACTGCCTCTTGTATCTTTTGTCTCCTTTGTTTATTTTCTTTTTCTGAGTCCCTCTGCTGATGGGGTCCTTCTGGGGTTCTGAAATCCATTTCCCTATTTTCAGCAAGTTCTGACATTCGTTCATCCTCTGCTCCAGCTTGGAAGCTGGACATGGGGAAGACATCCAACATAAAGAGTTTTTTTTTTTTTAATTCCCCAAACAGAAATTCTCTATCCATTTAGCAAAGTCCCAAGGCTGCAGACATGAGGGCATCGGTCTGTCTTCCATGATGCCATTTCCTGGGGACTAGCACAAGGAAGTGGGTGGGGTAAGAGGAGCTGGTGTCACTCGCCCCTTCCTTGAGAGATTTTGCTGGGAGAAGGTATTCACCTTCCTGTCATCTGGGATGCGATTATGGAAACTAAACAGTCTTGCCCACGGGCTTTAGCATGTGGCCCCCTTCCTTTCCTCCCACCTCCTCTTCCGGCACAGAGGTGATTTCGTCCTGTCTGCTGCCTTTCTGAAGTAGCAAACACTGTTTCCTTGTAGTATATCAAGCAACATCTTGTGCTAATTGGAAAGTAAGAAACCACGGCTGCCTCTTGATTCTCTACAGGTGCCTGTTCCAAATGTACAGTCATAACTGTCATGTATTCTAAGTGAGACAGTACAACATGATACAGTAAAATAATAGTTTCCTATCACCCACCTGCCCCAATCATCCTTTTTCCTGGGTCAAAACAGGTTTAACTCTTGGCAGTGCCCTTCATTGTTCTAAATACCATTACCTTATCAATCTAAGCTGTTATTTACTAAGTGCTCCTTAGGCATGATGAAACCTTAGCTCTTTTATATTTTATTTTCCTACCACAACCTATCCTATTGCTTTAATCATAATCATTTTTTTTTTAAAAAAAACAGGGTCTCCCTTTGTAGTTCAGAGTGGCCTTGAACTCACTATGCAGTCCAGGCTAGCCTCTAACTCACAGCAATCCTCCTACCTCTGCCTCCTGAGTGCTGGGATTACAGGCAGGAGCCATCACACCCAGCACCATGATATGTGATATGTGGACCTTGTGCTTGCCAGGCAGACACCAGAGCTAAATCCCTGGCCCAATCATAATAATTTTTATGATCAGTCTTATATTAATACGGTCAGGCCTTATACTTCTTGGACTGTGTAAATAATGTTCATTGATGATTCCAGTGGTGTACTATGATTCTGGCTCTCACTTTAAAATATCTTTTTGTTTCCTAGGTATAGAAACTTTCTCATGTCTTTTTTCCCAGTATTTTTGACTTTTTAATGTACTTGTTTTTTTATCTCTCAGAAGCATCTCTTAATATAATCTCCATGCAAGCCAATGTGCTGGATTGCCTGTTGGTTCTATCTTTATTGCAGAGTTTCCCGGCTGCAGTCCTAGGTCCTGCCCCATTGGGAAATTTCCTGCCCAGCTGTCCTTCTGGGACTTCCTTTGCCACCTTCTGGAAACATTCCCTTTACTGTCTTGTGTTGGGTCCCTTACTTCCTGGTTACATGTCCTCTTGCTTCCCAGTTTACTCTTTAATTTTTTGCTCATATATTCAGTAGTATCTTAAGCCAAGATGACTGAAAAGCAAGAGTTTTAAGACTTTGTCTACTTGCAAATGTCTCACTAGATACATAGTCTGATGTTGAAAGACCATTTTTACTGGGTCCAGAGCACACTTACTGGATGACATCTTAGTTCTCAGAAAAGCCCACACATAAATGAAAACCTAAGAATAAGATAAGACAGAGCTGTCCCTTTAGAAATAAAACGTAAGCCACAGTAAGTATAATTTTAAGTTGTTTTAGGAGTTAAATTAATGAAATCAAAAGAAAGCAGATGAGATTAATTTAATTATGTTTTATTTGACCTGCTTTAATAAGATCATTATCATTTTACCATGTAAGCAATATAAAATTGTTAGTGAGATTTTTACATTAGTCTCTGGACTTGCAATGCGTCTTATCTCAGGCTGTCTGGCACACTGGTCTCATTTTGAGCACTTAGTGGCCACATGCGGCTAGGGGTCATGACCCTGGCTAGTGCAGGAACAAAGGTTAAAGTGCCAGGTCTACAGCCAGGGTCACTGCTGGGCAGTGTTTGGCAAATTATTTAACTTCACTGTGCCTCTCTTACATCATCTTCATAAAGAGGACTTCCTGTCTCAGAAGTTGCTCTTACTACAGATTGCTAAGTTAGGTAGAAATATTATAGGCAGCCAGACAGGGTTATGCCTTTGAGGCAGTCAGTACAGAGAATGAGAACACATTACAATGGTGGCTGGTGATGCATCTGTTGAAGGTCAAGCCTCAAGATTAAGAAAGAATGATCTGGCTTGATGCCTTCCTAAGAAATAAGGAATAAATTGAAGAGTATACTATAATTGGTATCATCTGGTCCAATAAAATCTAGATAGATATCAGTCACCCAGGTGGGTGACTAGGACCTCCTGCCTCATCTCTTCAAAAAGAAAAGGACCTTGTTCTTTCTGTGTACACTTTCTCCATGACCTCCTTCCTCACTGAATCAATATTACCTAAGTGGCTATATTTGTAATCTTCTTGGTTGATCATACATAGTTTTGACCCATGTGGTACACAACCTGTGATTTGGTACCTACTTCATGATTTTGCTCTATAAAACTTCCCTTGAGAAGTCAAGTCCATGGCAACCCACTTTCAGGTCTTCACTTGTCTTTAGTAAAGTTTCCCTGCTCTTAATCTCCATGGTTCTTTAGAATTCATTCTTTGACTTGGGGAACATGAACTTGGCATATTTGACATGTAGAAGGAGGGGAATTTATTTGCCCTATATCACTATGAAGATTAAATGAATTAATAAGCATGTTTGTGGTGTGTTCCCCATGTACCAGACACAGTTATGGATGCTTTATGGTCAGCCCTCTGTAACATTTGGATTGTGTTATTGTATTGGTATTACAAATGATCTAGAGATGATTTAAAGTATACATGAGCCTATGCCCAGATTGTGTGCAAATACTATACCATTTTCTTTAAGAGACTTAAGCACCTGTGAATTGTCTCATCCACAGGGCCCCAAAACAACTCCCCGTGAGTAATGAAGGAGCATCATGGGGTAGTGTTTGAGGAGCTTCCCTCAAAGAGAGATGGAGACCTCAGCTCACTCTGTAGCCCAGGCAAGCCTCAAACTCAGCAATTCTCCTGCCTCTGTCTCCCAGGTGCTGGGATTACAGACCTGAGCCCGGCACTCCTTGTCTCCTTTTTAAAAAAACTAATCTTTATTCTTCTTTCCTAACTCTGGAGAACTTTTTTTAATCCAATAAATGACAAAGGGAGTTAGTTAGAAAAGAATAACAAAGAATAGTTGTGAACATCATTTTTCATGTGGTAGTAATAAAATAGGACAACAGACTAACAATTTATCTTTTTATAGCTAATTCTAGTTGAATCCAGACCCTAAATGGGAAATATAAAGCTTTAAGACTTTGACAAACTATTCTATACTCAGAGATCATGAGGACAATGTTTCTATATCATTTGTTTTTTAAAAGACAAACATTATCTATAAAGAACAACAGTGATAAGATTGACCATAAAACTTGTGTTTCTCAAGATAAATCAATAAACAGGAGAATGTATTTTGAGTTCAAGTAATTGACAAAAGGCTGGCTTATGGAATATATAAAGAAATCTAAGAAAATGACGTGCAGGGCACTAAAAAATGGGCAAATAAAATGAACAAGTATTTTATGAAACAGGAGACATGAATGGCCTGTAAACACAGAAATAATGCATAACATTTTTATTAATCAGAAAAATGAAAATTAAAACCAAAAGCACGTATCATTTTACATCTTCTAAACTGGCAGAAATTAAATTACCATCTAGTCCCAAAAGATGTGGAGAATATGGAGCTGAAGAAATTCTCATAGAGCTGGAGGTATATAAAGTTCACCATGGGAATCATTTTATATTATCTAGCAAAGCAGAACATGAACTAAATTTATGCCCCAGCCAGGGAGCTGCTTTGTGTACATTATAAAGAGTCTATGGCACAGATATAGTGGGAGACACATACAAAATTTGCCAGTGTTATTATTCATAATAACACAAGCCAAGAAACAACCAGAAAGCCACTCAGAAGAGAATGAACAAATAAATTACAGGACTTTCATGTAATATAATTGTACACATCAGTGAGAAGAATACACTTTCATACACATTTCAGTGTAGATGAACCTCAAAAGCATAACATTGGTCAAACAAAGGCAAGTCATAGAATAAATATAGTGCGATACCATTTATGTAAAGTTCAAAAGCTGGTAAAACAAAGCAATGTATTGTTTAAAGATATATACATGTGTGGTATAATTACAAAGAAAAGCCAAAAAAATTAAAACAAAATCTAGCATAGTGGTTACTTTGAGATGGGGAAGGATACAAAGGAGTAGAAACTCATATGGTGTTCAAAGCTATTAGTAAATTTCTCTTTCCCAGGTCAAGTGGGAAGAACATGCAGCTGTTTTTAATATGATTATTTTCATTGTATATGTCCTTTATATGAGATACTTTTATGTACATTATGCTTTATAACATAATACCAACTGATTAGAACTTGTGTTCTGCAGCAGGGCTTTATGATGTTGTGTTTTACTTATGAAGACCTAGGAAATTAGATGATTAGGCTGTGAACAGAAGTTTTCATTGCAAAACTCCTAAATGCCAATATCTTAGGCCTGTTCTCTGGGTGCATGAAGTTTTCCAGAGGATTCTGTACATTATTATCTGACTTCTGGTAGCCCAGACCTCTAAGGAAAAAGTGCTGCTGGGATGGGGACTAGTTTAGAGGTATGCACAGATTCCTACTCGATCTCTGAGCTTTCACACTGCCCTCTTTGGAGGAGGGGCCTCGAGAGTTTTATTGCTCTGTGGGTTGGAGGAGAGGATCTGGGTTTTATTCACTTCTTCAGGATATCTAAGCATGTGCTATGTTTTCAGTGACAAGTTTTACCATTGTCTTCTATAGTACCTACTACTTACATTTCAGAGCAAATCCAACAGCCTGATAGTGGAGCACATTTGTTGCCTCTTTCCCAGACTCTATCTTCACCTCCATGGGGTGAATTCAGCCTTGCTGAATTAGCCTTGCTTCTTCCGTTGTTTTTTCCATCTACAAACATGCCCCTCATAGCTTCCATCTTCTAGTTGCTTCTTTCATTCTTTTTCTTCTTGACACTAAGTTTGGTTTGAGGACATGCATATTCAATTTGCTGAATTTATCCAGAACTACTGCTCCCAAAGACCCTTTAGACATAGAATGTGTTAAAAGACAAAATGTCAGCAAATGGGATTTTGCAGATCTTAATTGGCTTTGTGATTCTAGAGTCTGGCAGCAGTCCAGACCAAAAGTAGTTCAGAATGTCCACTCCACATGGTAGGTTGCATTTATAGCCAGAGAAGAGGAAGCATCATACGGAAAAGAGAAGTGAGATGTAGAGAAACCGGATTGGTTATAGCTAGTGTCTCTTTTCTTTGAACATGAGTTTGCCTGGGTGCTCGTGATTGGCTGAAACTCAACTACTTGTTACAAGAACGATAAGGTCTGTTCACATGTCAAGTTAGGTTACAAAGAAACCATTAAGCCAAACTTAAAATACATGCTGACAGCTTTAGGCCACATTTGACAGGTAATTTCCATTTTGTAGTTAAAATTGAAACTATAAAGGGGACACACCACTTGCTAAGACCAAGCTTGGATGACAGGTGTGAACCACTCCAAGATCATGATTTTCTCCCTACATTGTCCCCCTCCACATCCTCCCAGCAAGAAGGCTCCAGGATATTTTGACCTTTCTGCCTAGAACTTCATCCTTTTGTCTAACCTAGAGGCCTCCTGTTCCAAGCTCCCACAACCACTCTCCACTGTTTTAAGGAACTACACAGATGGACCTGGACCCCAGGACCATGGTGACTCAACTGCAAAACTATGCTTTCAGCCGGCTGTGTGGAAAATAGCAGCGTCTCCTCTGGGTAGAAGCAGGGTGACCTTGACTCTCCTTGGTGACTTCGCAGCAGTAGAGAGTTACCCTTGGTAGCAGTTGATGCTATGATGGTCAGACTGGTTGATCCCAAGAGGCTTCAAGGCTGAAATTTTATCTGCCAGTGGTCAGGGAGAGGAAGAGAAGAGAGTAGGATGGGAAACTTACTCTTGTTTTTTGATAACCACAAATTTCCGGTACTCCTCTCGAACTAAGTTTCTGTTTTGACTAAATGGGAAGTCTCAAGAGATGGAGAGCTCATGGGGAGATTTCTTTTAAAAGCACCCCAATTGCCCTTCATCATGTCTCTTTTCTTCTCACCCTCACCCCATTCCTCTCTTTTCTTCCTGGCCTCTCTGATGGTCTGCAGACCAAAAAAGACACTCTGCACTTATTGTAGTCATTATTTGTGGGGTCATAGGGAGGCCAGGCCTCTGGAGGATCCTTGGGGTGGGCCCAAGAGGTCAGACATTGAGAAACGCAGGCAGATACGGGGATACATGTACATGTAGGGCCTGGCCTTCTGTCTGTCCTATTATCCCAGTGTCTCAGATGGTCCCCAGGAGGGTTTCAGCTAGTGCGTCACAAGCCTTGAGGCTGCTGTAATCATACAGAGAAGTGTAAGAACTATAAACACCTGGCTTTCATGCGACAACTAGGAAAAAGAATCCAAACCAAAAGCTACTTTTCATAAATGCTGAAGAATGCTGAAGTTTAGTTTCTACACACCAGACACAATGCTGACAGTTCCCACTGTCTCCTTTAATTTTCACCTCCACCCTAGGTACCTCACATAGTGATTATTGCCATTTTGTAGATGGAAAGAATGAGGCACAAAGAAGTTTCGTAATGGTCTGACCTTGGATATTAACTCAGGACTCTGTTGAGTCCTCATGTGCTTGGCCACCTTAGGTCTGGGCCTGCTTCTCTCTGTGCTAGCATCAATGGGTGTTTCTGGAATTAGCTTGGTGGTTTTGTGGATACAGGGCAGGGAGCCTCACACTCAACCCAGTCCACCTTTTCCCTAGGTTTAAGGTCAGGACTAGGAAATGAGCATCAGCTGCTCAGCACAGATAGCTGGGTCCTAGCAGCTCCCTCAAAAGCTAGAATTGAGAGTGATGTCAAAGAGATTCTGCTCTATTTACCCTTTGAATCCTCCTCCTATAAAGTCCCGACTTTTAAAAGCTCCAAGATGAGTGAATGGGTAGAATTTTCAAGGGGTGGGGCATGAGCAGGCAGCAAGAATCTCTTTTGTCAGCAGCTGCCGCCAGCTTTAAAAATGTTTCTTGTCCACAGATGGGATCCCTCTTAACTCACCCTGAGAAGCTGAGAAAAATGGAAACAGCAGGGTTCATTGGGGGCTGGAATGACAAGGAAGAGGGATTGACTTCACGGAATTTCAGGAACTCGTCAAGTGAGGGTCGCCTGGAGGTCTACCTTGAAGAGCCACTCAGCAGCAGTGTCTGCTTAACCTTTTTGTGATTTTTGCTGTTGTTATTATTGGTTCTCTGCTTTAGTCTAGTCATCAGTGAAATATGGATAAAGATACGAACTTGTACCTTATAGGGTTGTTGTGTACATAGTGCCTTAATACACTTCATAGACACAAGTAGATAAATGTTAACATAAAGTGCATTGTACATCATCTAGTTAAGTGGACTATAAATGTGAACTTTTGTTGTTAATACTATTAAGATTTTTTAAAAATTTGGAACATTTCATGCATTTGCATAGCACCATTGTATAAGGGCCATGCTAATCTTATCTGAATTGTTCCAGATTTAGTATATGTGCTGCCAAAATGAGCAATACTAATATTTTTGAGGAAGAAAATAGTTTAAAGAACATTTCTCCTATCGTGGTATGTACCAGAAGAGGAAAGTGTGTTAAGTGGGAGGAGCTATAGGATCACTAGATCTGGTTAAAAAACCAAACCAAACCAACACCCACACCCAAATAACCTCAGTTAGATTTCAATGTCAGCAGCAAATCTATCTCCTATGAATTGTTATTGATCTGAGATATGAATTTAATGCTTGCTGTATTTTATCTGTTACTTCTTATGAGAGTGAAGGGGAAAAAAAGAAATAAAATGAAGTTCCTTGTTATCCTTGGAGGAAAATAATCCCTCCGTGTTAGAGTTTGACAGGGTTGAAGGGCAGTAGGAAGGCTGTGGGCAGCCTCTTTGTCCATCCGCTGAAATACAGAAACCGTCTCCATACGAGTCCACCCTACGAAACCGGAGCCTGTGTTTGCCAATTCCAAAGCTACCCTGTCTCTCATCCCTTCCCACCTCAGGACACACAGGCTCATAAACACAAAGGCATGGGGAGGAGAGGTTAAGGGGGGAGGAGGCGGGGCAAGGATTATGGTTTTATCATAATAGCATCTGCGAAGATTCTTGTAGGACAGGCATCATTTGGAGCATGTCTGTGGCATGGGGCCAGGACTGGGCAGGGGTGGGAAACACCAGCTGTCCAGAGAAGGAGTGGTCCCTTGAGAGGGGGGCTTTGCCAGGTGCAGGAGGTTGGGGAGAAGGGGGAGAAGGGGTCTTCTCTTCTCAGGGTCCCTTACTCCGCTCAATTTTTTGGGGGCATGTTTGGTCAAATTTCTATACTGTTTGGTCAAGCATCCTGTACAAAAATTCTCTTAACTCCTGAACTACAAAGAGAGACCCTGTCTCAAAAAAAATTTTTTTTTCTTAACTGAATTATTAACATTGCTGGGACTTGGGAGCGCCTGTGACTGAGAGGCTGAGCCCCACCCCCCTCCAGGGCAGGCCAGCTTGCAAGGCCAGGGCACAGCTTTCTTAGGAACTCTTCCTCTTGGAAGCCACCTTATCCTATCCGTGCCCCAAGATTGCTCCAAAGCGACTCAGATCAGAGAAAAAGGAAGAGAATATTTTGTTCCTTGAGACCACAGTGTCTCTTGGCGCTCCATGTTTCTAGCATAGTCCTCGTCAAGGTACCCAAAGGTGCAGGCCCAAGAGCTGCCCCTGAGGTAGCTCTCTGATCTCACAGGTACTTCCGTTAACTTCCTGCTTCTCACATCTCATCCATGTGGGACAAAGAGGTCAGAGTGGGCTCCTTAGGAACAGCCTATCTAGAGGTATAACAGAATTTTAAGTATAACTAGAAATCCACAAGGGCAATATTGATAAAGTATCTCCATAAACATTATAATTAAAAAACATAAAGGGAAAACTTGTCACATATATCCTTCATGTAAAAAGCTCTAATAAATCAATAGCAAAGAGGAGCACATACAACTAATGAAGAAGTTTAAATGATAAATAAACATACATAGAAAAAGATCAGCCTGTTAGGTCATAAATGAAACTCAAATTGAATTAACAATGCGCTGTAACTTTTCTGTCTAAAAATGTTCCATAAAAGTTTTAAAAAGACAATACCAAGTTGGTAAGAGTGTTAAAGAACTGGATTTTTTTTTTCAAACAGTGTGAAAATGCACAACATTTCGGAAGGGTAAAGAGGAAGCACACATCAAGAAACAAAAAAATGTCTCCATCCTTTGAATAAATTACTCTATCTAGAAACCTTTCTAAAGAAGCAATTAATGTTTTTTTAAATTTGAATCTTTACTGGTACATTATATATACACATCATGATTATACTCAACTTTGAGAACTTGTACCAGTATATGACATGACTTAATTCACATTATTCCCATTCCCCTACCCACCCTCCACCCTCCTGCACCAATATGCACAAGTTTTTTTAACCATCAAATTTTTCTTTCCCCTCATTACTTACCCCTAAACCCTGTTTCCTTTTAATTTTTTTTTTTTTCTTTTTGGAGACAGGGTCTCACTTTGTAGTTCAGGCTGGCCCTGAGCTCACTATCGTGCCCAGGCAAGCCACCACAAACTCAGCAATCCTCCTGTCTCTGCCTCCCGAGTGCTGGGATTACAGGCGTGAGCCATCACATCCGACATTGTAGTATGCTGTGTTGATTGTTGGTGGGTGTGTCTCCACGCCCAGCACTATATGTGGTTACTGGGGATCGAACTCAGGTTCTTGCACTTGCAAGGCAGGCACCAGAACCACTGAGCTAAACCTCCTTTTAATATTTATTATTTCACAATATCTATCATGCATTCTAGAATTTATTTACATCTTTAATTTCTCATGCCAGAGAAAAGATATGATATTTACACATCTGTGACCTATTCATTTCACTTATGAGTATGTCTTTAAGTACATTCATTTGAGTATAAAAGACTCAAAATTATTATTATTATTATTATTGAGACAGGGTCTTGCTTTGTAGTTCAGGCTGGCCCTGAGCTCACTGTGTAGCCCAGGCAAGCCTCAAACTCAGCAATCCTCTTGTCTCTGCCTTCTGAGAGCTGGGATTACAGGTGTGAGCCACCACGCCCGGCACTGTGGTATGTGGTATTGATTGCTGGTGGGTATGAATCATCACACCCAGCATTGTATGTGGTTACCGGGATCGAACTCAGGACCTTGTGTTTGTGAGGCAGGCGCCAGAACTGCTGAGCTAAATCTCCGGCTCCAAATTATTATTATTTTTATGGCAGAGTAATATTCCATTTTATACCAAGATTAGCTGTGAAGTTGTCTATCACAACACTGCTTATAATGGAAAACACTTGAAATTTATGTTTAATAATATTTTTTATAAGTTACACTACATTAATTAGTATAATACTATATGACCATAAATGCATGCTGTAGGGCACTGTTTTTTTTTAAGTATGTTTTTAATAGCGTGCCCTTGGATGGGCTTTTGGGTTTTAGGTATCCCCTCCACAATGGGTGCTTTTCTGCTCTATAAACTTGGCTTCCATGCAATAATGATCCTAACTACAGGGTTCATAGTTAAAAATATGAAACCAATGTAAACTATTCTTGGAGGCAAACATTTGGTGAGTTGTTAGATATATTCTGTTTACATCTCCAGATCCACCCTCCGACAGTCTCCCCTCTGCTTTTTGTCTGGGAAGCTGTCCGTGCAGCTCTCTGCCTCCACTTGGCTCCAGCTAATCCCCAGCACAGCACTGGTGAGGGAGGAAAAAAAGAAAGGGACCGATTCTTCTGGTTCCTCCACTGTGAAAACATCAAGAACTAATGTCTTTGAAGTGAGGAGTCCTTTAAGATGTCAATTGACATGATTCTTCTAAGTTTTTACCTAGAAGCCACTAAGCCACTCCTTACCATCCTTCCTCAGGCCAAGGTAGAAACAGCTCAGGTTCCTCTTTTGTTTCTGGTACCTCTTTGACTCTTGTAACCATAGAATGTGTCATCATTCTTCAGATTCAGAGAGGATTGCAACATAATTAATTTTAATATACTTATGACAAAAATCAACTTTTTTGTATCAGTGGACTTATAAACTAGCTCTTTTTCAAATGTAAATTTCTTCCTAACTAAAATAATCATGTTTATTCATTAAATTAAAATGATAAAAAGCTTATTTAAATTGATTAATTTATAAAGATTTGATATACAGCCGGGTGTGGTGGCTCACGCCTGTAATCCCAGCACTCAGGAGGCAGAGACAGGAGGATTGCTGAGTTCAAAGCTTGCCTGGGCTACATAGTGAGCTCAGAGCCAGCCTGAACTACAAAGTGAGACCCTGTCTCAAAAAAAAAAAGATTTGATATACAGAATAATAGTTATTCTTGATTCATAATCATATATTTATGTTTCCTTATTACTGTCACTGATTTTTTTTTTTGAGACAGGGTCTTACTTTGTAGTTCAGACTGGCCCTGAGCTCACTATGTAGCCCAGGCAAGCCTCGAACTCAGCAATCCACCTGCCTCTGCCTCCCGAGTGCTGGGATTACAGGCATAAGCCACCATACCCAGCTGTCACTGATATTTTTATGTATAAAGGACTTTTAAAATAATCTTATTTTGAAATTATCAATAAAATTTTCCATAATTTTAGTCAAAGGTGTGTGTTATTATATTTGACACTGACATCTTCAAATAATTTTTATGTAAACTCTGACTTTTTAGTTGTTTTATTATACCATTACAATAAAAAATAATATTCATACCTGGGTAAATTATGTTATGCAGGAATTCCTAATTGTAATTGTTTTATAGTATATAAATATTTCAGACCAAATATATTTAAAGCTATTGTCTTTTAACTCCTAATCATATGTCCCATTAAGAATAAATTTATAGGAGAAAACTTGTTAAATAGATTACATTTAACCACTCTTTGAATGTCTAAAAAACTGAAGTGCTGTAAAACTATAGTCCTCTCAATGCCACTACACTTTCATTTAGATTGCAAATTTATTCAGTGAAAATGGGAATTGCACTTGAAGATTTTTTTCCACAAGTTAAAAATTTTATACTCAATGGTAGACTTTAAAAATCAAATCTTTACATTGTTTTGATGCTCATTGGCAGATTTTCTGTTCTTCCTTTACTTTTTCCTTTCTGCTTCCTTTTGTAAGTCTGGCGATATCCTGTTTTTGGCTTTGTCTTGCATAAAATTTGTTAAAGTCCTTAAAAGTTGAGGGTTTTGGGAGACATTATTTGGTAATTTTTTCATTAAATATTTTAACTGATTTTTAACGAAGTACAGTTAAAATTTAGAAGGCTTATTTAAAAAATGTTCCTGGCAATTTTATGACTTTTAGATCAATTTGGAGTGGAATTTTTCATAGTTTCAAACATTTCTAAAACCTAATTGATGACAGCAAAGCAAGAGAAAGTGCTTACTGCTGTGCTGACGTGCCTTTTCTACTTAACATCAGTTCTGACACACACAAATATTTATAGTTGTTAACATGTATAAACAAAAATACTTGTAAGTTTTGGCCATTCTGACTTGTGTTTGAAATGTAAAATATTTTGGGTGTACACAGTGGATGGCAGTGAATTCTGAGTATGTTCTACTCCATAGTGTTCTTCATTTGAGGGGAACATTATTTTAAATTTTTTTTTGTGCTTTCTTTAAAACCAAGATGTTATTCTTCATTAAAATCTGTGTTCATGTTAGCACTATCCAAACAAGTAATTTTATCTTCAGTGTTGAACAATTTACCTGAATTTATTTTATTATTATATTGAGTTTACTGGTACATTTTAAGTATACATTACTTTCTCATTTAGCATTGAGAATTTGGACCTGTACATGATGTATCTTGATTCTAAATTTTTCCCATTCCCCTCCTCTCCCTTCAGCCCCTCCACTGCCTATGTACATAAGCTTTATTCCCATTTTCTCTTTTTTATCTTCAAGTATTTTCTTTCCCTTATTTGCTTTCCTCTGCCCCCACCCCATTCTCCTTCCTCTTTGAACATTTTCTTCCTATTTCACAATATGATTATGTATTTTGGATCTCATTTACACTTCTGATTTTTCATACTACAGAAATGGTATGGTTTTTATACAAATGTGTACTATGTATTTCACTTATGAATATGGCCTCAAGGTGCATCCATTTAGCTATAAATGTCTAATTTATCATTTTTTATGGTGGAGTAATACTCTATTTTTTTTTAAATCCCACATCTTCTTTATTCAATCTCCAGTTGATGGGCATTTGGGGTAGTTCCAAGACTTAGCTATTAGAAATCATGCTGCTATAAACATGGGTGCACATATGTCACCGTGGTCTTATGCTTTTAATTTTTTCACAAATATAACCAGCAAGGAAATAGAAGGGTCATGGGACCTCCAATCCTAGTTTTTTGAGGCGTCTCCATACTGGTTTCCATAGTGGTTGCACCAGTCTACTTTCCCACTAACAGTGGAGAAGGGTTCCCTTTCTCCCCATTGCCCCACCGGCATTTGTTATTGGTTGATTTCCTAATTGCAGCCATTCTTTCTGTGGTGAGAAGGAATCTCAGTGTTGTTTTCATCTGCATCTTTTGAATGACCAGTGATGTTGAACAGTTCTTCATGTTTATTTGTTGCCTTTCCTTCTTCACTTGAAAAATGTCTGTTCATGTCAGATGCCCATTTTTAAATTGGTTCATTAAATTTGGGGGTCTGATTTTTTTAGTTTATTTTTATCTTTATTGGTACATTGTATGTAGACATCATGATCACACTCAATATTGGGAATTTGTACCAGTAGATGGCATGATTTAATTCTCATTTTTTCCCATTTCCCCTACCTACCCCCTACCCATTTCCCCTACCCACCCCCTAAATACATAAGCTTTGTTTCCCTTTTTAAAAATTACCATCACATTTTTTCTTTATCCCTCATTACTCACATCTCCATCACATTTCCCTTTGAATATTTTCTATTTCACAACCATCATACATCCTAGAACTCATTAACATCTTCAATTTCTCATACTAGAGAACAGATATGATATTTACAGATTCTGTGACCTATTTATTTCACTTATATGTCCTGAAGGTACATCCATTTAAGTATAAATGACTCAAACTTATCATTCCTTAAGACAGAGTAATACTCCATTTTATAGAAAAACCACATCTTTATCCAGTCTAGAGTTGATGAGCATTTGGGTTGTTTCCAAGATTTAGCTATCACAAACAGAGCTGCTATGAACATGGGTGTACATATATCTCTATGTTATGATTCTTTTAATTCTCTTGTATATATTCCTAGCAGGGCAATAGCAGGGTCAAATGGGACCTCTTATCCTTGATTTTTTAGGAATCTCCACACTGACTTCCACAGAGTTTGTACCAGTCTACATTCCCACTAACAGTGGAGAAGAGTTCCTTTTTATCTGCAGCTTTGCCAGCATTTGTTACTGGCTAATTTTGAGAAAGTGGCCATTCTTTGTGGAGTGAAATGAAATTTTAGTGTTGTTTTTATCTGCATCTCTCAAATGACCAGCGACTTTGAGGGGTCTGTGTTTTAAAAAAGTTCTTTGTACATTTTAGATAGTGGACCTTAGTCTGAGGAACAGCTGGTAAAATTTTTTCCCCACATTACATGTTGTCTTTTCACTACTGGTGGTTTCTCTTGCTGTGCAGAACCTTTTAAATAAGATGAAATTCCAGTTGTCAAATATTTCTGCTAGTTCCCATGCTACTGAGGTTCTGCTCATAAAGGCTTTCTCTATTCCAGTTTCTCCAAGGGTTCTTATTTTTCACAATCCTTTGTGAGAAGGAGTGGAGATTGAAATAATGTATTGTGATTCTGTTGTGGTTCTCACAGGCTGCCTTGTATTTTCTAGTGTTCATCTATCTTATTAGAAATAAATGTATAAATTGCCTCCAACGTCTTTGGATGCTGAATTTTGTCCACAAGTGAATTCTTCATGAGATACCTGTGAGAATTTCTTTAGGATACTGCCTGAGTCTAACTGCTGATTATATACTGTGTCTAGATGAAGGTCTGATCTGATTAAGAGCGACTAGACTCAACTTTACAGTGACCGCATTTGCCTACACTCTAATCAGGGTGTCTTTGTGTTCACATCCAAACAAACACTTTATGTTATAAAATTTTTGGATGATGTCTACAGGCTGATGAGTGTAAAATACTATTGTTATTTTACTTTCATGTCTTTATTACAAAAAATATTTATCTCTCCATATCCTGTTCAACTGAAGTGCTTCTGTGATTGTGTGTTCATGTCATTTGCCCATGTTTTCATTATGTGTTCTGCCTTTGACTTTGTTGATTTTCAGGAGCTTCTTGTATATTCCTGGTGTAGCTTCGATCTTGAATGTTCCTCAAAAGCTTAAGTATTAAAGACTTTGTTACTGGGATGGAATTCTGGAGGTGGTGGAACGTTTGAGAAATGAAGCCCCAGAGGAGCTCCTTAGGGGGAATGTGAGATCCTAGTCTCTTCCTCTCCTTTTGCTTACTGGTTGGCAAACTCCTGTCACTGTGATGCTTCATCATAAGCCTAAAGCAATGGGCCCACCTATCATGAATGGGAATATCCAAAGCTTTATGCCAAAACATACCTTTTCTCTTTATAATCTCAGGTATTTTGTTATAGTTACAGAAAGCTGACTAACATAATCCCCATATACAAAGTAACCTACATACACAGGAGCATTTTTCCTTAAATAGAGATGACTAGCTCTCAGTCATCCATAATAAGTGGAAGAAATAAAGATTTGACTGATAAGCTCTAATTCATTAATGTTTAGTTTGTGAATGTAAAGATAAAACTATCCATCTCTGAATGTATCAAACCCTGATCATATCATTTGGAGCCCCACTTTGATAATAGAGACTATCAAATTGAATTATGACAGGCAATGGAAGTAGACTTCAGGTGCCAAATACACTGACTGTTGTAGTCATGATCAAACTGGTTTTTATGGAAAGTGTTTGTATTTCAACATAATAGGGGCCATTTTAGTAATAACAGAATAGTAAATGTATTGAAGATAATGGACATTTATTGAGCCTTATAAGTGTCAGTAACCCAACCACAAGCCTTGCCTACCTTATAACCTGACCACATAGGTGCTACCACTGTTCTCATTTTAGACATGTGATAACTTAGGTTTGAAGAGCTTAAGAACTTTCCTAAAGGCCATATAGTGAGAACTATAAGGTCCAGGGATTAAACCCACCTGGGCTCAGATAACTGCTAGATTAATAAAAAGCACTACTGTAATTGTTTTCCAACTCATATGAATACATTATGTATGAAAATATAATAAACATTCTTGAGGAAGTCATGGAATGGTAACAAAAATTGACCTTATAAGGCCTTTTGAGATATATCTAATTCAACCAGTCAAACTTCTGTGCAAGAAATAAATTGCAATGACAATTGCAAAGCCATTTGTTCGATGCTATACAGATGACTTGTGGTAGAACTGAGATTAGAAGCTATATTCTTTGTCTCTAGGTTCTGGTGCTTTCTTTTAATTGCTAAGGAAAAGTCAGTGACTACATACCCCTCACAGGACATGAACAGTTAGCAAGTCATGCATCAAAGCATTTTGGATAAGTATGATGGGATATTATTATCAAATCTAAGTTCAGACCCAAATAACTCAGATTATTTGAGAGGTGATGAGAAAGGATGAAAAGTAACTCATTTATTTTCTTAGAAGAAATTTTGTGTGTGAAATATTTCTTTATCTCAATGTAAGGGAACCAACAGCTATAATTTGAAGTATAGGCTGGTGAGAAACGGAAAGGATGAGTATATACATGTGGGTATGTTTATGTTTGTACTCATATGTGTATCTGTTAGACACATGTGTTTACACATTGATACATATAGAATCTTACAGGAAAAAAAACACTTCAGAAAAAGAAAAATGGTATTTTTTTCAACATATGGTGTTACCCTCATGTGGGGGACTAGAGGGTGTTGTACATTGCAGAAACCCACTTACACTACAGACCTTTAGAGAAGACATTGAAAATACCTGTGCAGTAATCTCAGTGACCAGGGTTACCAAGCCTGGAACTTAATGGCTACCACTTTGAGCACCTCTTGTAATTGTAGAGGCCAATGGTAACTTGGATTATTCTCATAATGTCTCAATAAATTTAGTATTAAAATATTGACACAAGTTTTTCTTTTCTTGAAGTGTGTACAATTTTTGTCAGACTCATATATATACTTATACACAATGAACATACACGTACATATGTTTATAGTTGTATATGTGGGCTCAACATTTTTAGAAATGAAGAGAACCAACAAAGTTCAGTTTTTTGGAATGTGAAATGTTTTAGTTTCCATAACAGCAAGCTGTGAGAAAAGATGGTTTTAAAGATTTTCAGAGGTGGAAGTTTGGGAGATTAAATGGCCAGGTATAGGCTGTATAGAGCACAGCTCTGTCAAAAGAAATTGACAGGAGAGGAGAGAGGCCAGCCAAGGAGGGGGTCTAGGATGGAAGACATGGTACTTCAAAGGAGAATTCTGCCAGAGGCTGAAGTCACCCAAAGGCAGCAAAGAGAGCAGCCAATAGGGATTAGCACCTATGGGAGGCTTTGTGCCAAATACTGTATCAACATCTGAACATCAAGCACAATAGAAAGTTAGGAGCCTGTTTCTCCTACCTATGTAGGTTGAGGGAAGAAAATGCAGACCAAAAAAAACTAGTAGCAGTGGATGAGGAGACTATGGAATCAGGGTTCCATCCAGCAAAGAGAGTCATTGTCTCCTCCCCTCCTTTCAATAATGAGAGCAACACAGAAAGAGTTAACTTTTCTAAGCACAGGAACTACCAATAAATCCATCATTTCACCACCAATCTTTTTCTATGACAGAGTGGGAATGATGGGGAGAAGGGAACCACTGGGAAAAGAGAACATAGGTGCAGATCGTTGCTCTAAAGTTCACAGGAGGACTTTCAAGACACTTGATGGAAGGCAGAGAGACAAAAAGCAGGTAAGAAGCAGGATCCTAGTTAGAGCTTGAGCAATGGAAAGAATCTAGAAATAGAACTTGAAGATCCAGTTCCAGTACAGGGAGCATGAAAAAGACAGATGAAGTGGGGAGTGAAATCCCCTTGGGGAGGTGGGTTGGATGCAGGCCACTGGGGTGGTGGAAAATTGCTGCTAGTGCCAGGAGAAGAATGAATTAAGTGAGAGGCCATAGGAGGGTGGAGAGGAGAGGGCACAGGGCAGGCCCCACTGGAATCGGAGACATAGTGAGGGATGATGATTCTTCCAGCTGTCCAAAATTGGCTCTGTCCATTTTAAACTGGCAAGACAAGGGGTCAGATGGGGGGCTGGGCCTGCAAGCCAAGAAGGATAGGGCTGCTGGGGAGGTGAGAGTTGGGGTGCTGGCTGTCACAGCCAACTGAGTGATAACATTGACCCCTACATGTATATCCCGAGTGAGGGCTGCAGATCCAAGTGTAGACTGTGCTCAAGGAAGGGTGAGACGCAGTGAAAGGACATGCTAGCTGGGTCCTCGGCAGGTCCTCCCCAGGGGACGCTCCGCCTGTGCCACGACCTTGGAGAGAACCAAATGGGCAGGAGAGGGGCAACTCCCCGGTCAGGGTTGGCTGGGCCCCCGGGCTTCTGGATTCCTGGACGCCTTATCCCCTCCTGGCCCTGCTCCTTCTCACCCGTTTCTCAAGGAGGCCACCCAGAGTGGAAGACCCGGCAAGGCTTTCCGACAGAACAAAGCAGGGCCGGAGAAGCAAGCAGAGGAAGTGGGCCAAGTGTGATTTATGTTCTAAGCCTCTTTCTTTTTGTTCCCCAACACTGCCAGCAGGTGAAAGAGGAGGGTGTGGAAGAGAGATGGAGAATACTTTAAAAATAAAGATGAGTGTGATTTTATTTTCTCTCACCATTGACACTTGGAACTCACTAGTAAGAGCTACAATCCTTCACTGACTAAGTATCTGTTTAGGTCTTATCTTTACTCCCAGTTCTAGAAATTATAAACTACGCCACACTATAACACCTCAGATCTAACCCCCTATTTTGTGTTATCCAAGTTTTTTGTTCACTTAGTATTTGTCTATTTCTCCTCTTTTACTTCTTGCTCGTATCCTTTTGTTGGAGGATGAAATTTCTTTATGGGAAAAGCCCAGTGACCAAA